>UCOH01012734.1:0-72688 GCA_900474275.1 Synergus japonicus
GGATCCTATGAAGGAAACCATATAGGAATTTTCAGTAGGGATATACATGAACCTGTATAGGAATAATTTTAATTTCTAAAAATTTATAGGACCCTGCAAAGTTTCCTACACAGGAAACTATACATTTAATTGGGATACATGCAGAGGATCTTGTACAGTTTCCCCTGCTGAGTAATTTAGTCTGGAGCATAGGAACCTTTATAGGAAATAAAAGGTAAAGGATCCTACATGGGAACCGTCTTTCAATATGTATACGTACCAATTTTCTGTATGATCAGGAAACTACACAGAAGCCTATATAGGATCCCTGTCACCTTTCCTTTAATGACACACACGTGAGAAACTATATGGGAAACTTAATAGGAATATGTATAGTTCCCTTTAAAGATCCATATAATAGGATCCTATAAAGGAACCCATATAGGAATTTTCAATAGGGATTACTTCTAATGAGCTTTACACAAGTTGTAAATGAAAAAAACGCTCACAAATGTATGCAGAGCATAGGTTATGTTAGGGACTAACATAACCTATAAAGTGACGTTTATTATAAGATGAATTTTGTGCCTTTAGTTAACTAGTAAGCTGTTGTTTTGCATATTTTACATTCCTAAATATGCCTTAGCTAATAAATGACTAAAATTTAACCATGTAAATAATGTAAACAATAACAATTTTTCTAAAAATCATAAATTCTTAAATTCTCTTAAATGCTTTTAAATTCTCATAAATTCTGTCATATTCTCGGTCATATAACCTGGATTTAAGTTCTCAAGAATTTAAGAACTCTATATCTTGCTGGAGAAATTCTGCAATTGACTGTACTCTGGCGCGTGATTCAAAATCGAATTAAATGGACTAATGGAAGAATTTCTCCACCGGTAAGCCAACACGTGCTGCGCGCGTGTTGGCAGGTAGCCCCGTTTGAGTGCACTGTGTAGACTCACTAAAATTTTGCGAATCTCATTATGCACTGCAAACCCCGATCACTTACGAAAATTGTGTAAAAAAATAAGTTTGATAAATCGCGTACAAAGTTACTAGAATTGTCAGCTGTTTCTCAGCCACGCCAAGTGACAATTACTGAGTAGTAATAATAGTAGTATGGTCTACTAACTGAGTAGTTAGTAGACCATACTTCGAGAGCAGTTCACTCGAAGTATAGTCGGTAAGGCCGGTTACATACTTATTTTTTTACACGATTTTCGTAAGTGCTCGGGTTTTGTAGTGCATAGTGAGATTCGCAAAATTTGAGTGTGTGAGTGAACCACCTTTTCAGTGAATTTTTGTGCCTCTTTTAGTTGGATAGGAACTTGGCAAAATGTAAGTACTGCTCATCCGCACCCCTCTAACCCGCATCTCATCACTTGTAAAAATTTCCGTTTTAGCCAAACAAATTTGTTTTTACAAGAAATAAACAGATAGCCCCTGTCGTACAATCAAAAAAACATCAATAAAAAAACTACACTTCGAACACATTATTTTTGCTGCCTCAAACATCGCGTATTGAAAAGATGTGGACAAAATGATGGATTTTAAGGCATTCCAGAGATTCCGATATTTTTGTGTGTTTGTTTAAATTTCTTCATCTAATGCTTCAACAGGCTTAAGGGCGATGGACTTAGATGGGAAAATTGACACTTTTTTGCAACGTCGCATTTTTGCTCTGCATTTGCACATCAATTTCATTCGACCATATTTGAGGAGCAAATCGGATCAAGATGATATATCTTCGGGCCTGGAAAAACTCTAATGTGGCAAGAGTATGTGTATTGGCTTAGTTTTTTGAAAAAGGGGGAGAACATTTTTAATATAAGTTTTTAATATAAGTGACAGAAAATCTACCTATCTTAGAAAATCCTCTTTTTTACAATTATCCGCACTCGATTTGCACACGCGATTTGTTTACACGTTTTTATTGCCACGAGGGTCTATATTTGTCACATTATATCACTCAACAACGCGAGAAACAGTGAAAATTGCGGAAAAATACAATTATGAATGCGACACGAAAAGAGGACGCGTGACGAACTTATTTTGCGTGGACTGTATGTACCATGGTCGTCTGCTACTTGGCGGCAGGCGAACTACGTCACTACGCGTCATGGCGTCAACTCAATTATCGGTAAAACAGGCATGGCGGGAATTTTAAGCATGAATAAAAATCTAAGTATTTTAATTTGGAGTTATTTTTGTTTGTTTCTTGTTGGTTTAATTAGTAGAATTAATTGTATATCAAAAAGTAATCTTTATATTCTAAGAACAGTATGTGTGTGGTCGAGTGACAGATTTGTTTATATGATAATCGAGCAGGACTGGACTGGCCTAAAGTCTTTGTCACAAAGGGTGCCGATGTAAATCAGTAATCATAAGTTTAGTCTTGATCAGTATGTGATAGAAGAAAGACGTGCCTTCAGAAATGCTCTTTTAATAAAGAAAGCACAAGTTCATTTAGAGTATAACCTTTCTTTCATTTCCATAGCCTAATTTCCAATATTTCTAAACAAAGTGAACCTGGATAATTATTAAAAATAGCTTGGATGATATAAATGCATTTTATATGAAATGAGTGAATTTTTTACGCCACATTAGGACAGAAAGGAAGAAAAGTATGAAATTAATGAGGCCTGTTTTACCGATAATTGTGTTGACGCCATGACGCGTAGTGACGTAGTTCGCCTGCCGCCAAGTAGCAGACGACCATGGTACATACACCGAGAAAAATGGATACTCAAATGTAGATATTCAAATGCAAGATACTGTGGTACAATATCTAGATATAACCACATAGTATCTATTAAAAATAGAAGATATTGTCGTTTAGTATCACTAGATATTCAAATTTGTATACTCAACCGCAATATCTGTAGATACTCATTTTGTTGTGCGCATGCGCTTATGTATAATTCGAGGTGATCACCGACTGTCAACAACGTATATATAATTTTTTATATTTTAATAACTAACAATAACTAACTATAAAATTAGACTCTAAATTTCTTGACAAATTTTAAAGAAAGCATGGTATGTAAAAACAAGCATAACCTAAATTATGCATGATTCGTATATAATTGCCAAAATTTTTTCCCTTTTTTCAATTTTACATTTTCACATCTTTTGTGCAGAAAAATGGAGCAGCCTACCGCTTTTTGGGACACGTTATCATCTCCTGGAGTTTTGGAGTCTTCATAGTACAAAGATTCCAAGGTATGATAAAATTCGAAAAATTGTCAATATTTTCGTTGATTCGACGAAATAGTTACATTATATTGTATATATATTTCCAATCAAATACTATGTAATTTTTAACTTGTAAACATCTTAAACTTAATTATAATAATAAAATTTCTTAATTTATTAATTTTCCTGAAAAATTAAAAAAAAAATTTGAATATCACTGATACTCAGGTATAGTATTTCAGATACTGTACTGTAAAACCATGGGATATTCGTATTTAGTATCTAAGATACTCACGTATAATATTTTGGATACTCATTTTGAGTATCTCTCTTTGATAATATGCAGATACTAAATTTGAGTATTTAGATAGCTGTCCCATAGTTAAGTCGCAAAGATACTCAGTCCTAATATCTAGATACAACCATGCAGTATCCATTTTTTCCGTGTACAGTCTACGCAAAATAAGTTCCTCGCGCGTCCTCTTTTCGCGTCAGATTACTAATTGTATTTTTTTGCAATTTTCACTGTTTCTCGCGTTGTTGAGTGATATAATGTGACAAATATAGACCCTCGTGGCAATAAAAACATGTAAACAAATCGCGTGTGCAAATCGAGTGCGGATAATTGTAAAAAAGAGGATTTTCTAAGATAGGTAGATTTTCTGTCACTTATATTAAAAACTTATATTAAAAATGTTCTCCCCCTTTTTCAAAAAACTAAGCCAATACACATACTCTTGCCACATTAGAGTTTTTCCAGGCCCAAAGATATTTCATTTTGATCTGATTTGCTTCTCAAATACGGTCGAATGGAATTGATGTGCAAATGCACGGTAAAATTGCGACGTTGACACATAGTGTCTTGTAAGTCCATCGCCCTTAAGTGAATGCCCCATCCTGAGACAATGGAAACAACAATTTTTATTCCTTACAAATTTCCGCCGCTCATCTAGTATCACGGTTCTGCCTCATTCAAACTGTAAACTCTCATGTCTTTGAGCGCAAAATATATATACAAAATATACATACAAAATATATATACAAATTTCTATCCTTTTCTATCATTTTACTTCCAACAGGATACCCTGCTTAAGGCTGTTGCAGGAAAGTCGAAAAAATGGTAAAATTTGAGAATACACTCTAACCTGCAGGGCAAATTTTGTCAACTTTTTGAGGCCACAGGAAGGACTTTTTAAAAGTTTTTTTCAAGTCCTGAAGGAAAAGCAGGCTCAAACTTAGGGGACTTGGTCTTCCAATTTTTTATTAGAGGAAAATATCAGCGTAATTCAATAATTTTACCTTGTGTAGTTACCGATGTGTCTCACACGTGCATTGACAGCAATGGACAAAATGGCCGGCGTCGTTGAATACACCAGGTACACCTGCAACAGCCTTAAAATTTTCCATAAATTTCGGATAATTTTCGAATAAATTTATCTGCACTTGTCTCAAATTTGTTTCGAATGTGTCTGGAACTTGTCCTGTTTCATCCGACTT
Organism: Synergus japonicus; assembly: GCA_900474275.1. Classification (NCBI taxonomy): domain Eukaryota; kingdom Metazoa; phylum Arthropoda; class Insecta; order Hymenoptera; family Cynipidae; genus Synergus; species Synergus japonicus. Next base: position 4,678 of record UCOH01012734.1, read on the forward strand.
TCATCCGTACAAATATTTCAGGTCCGAAATAAATTCGAATTTATCCGAAAGCTGTCTGAATTTCAGAACCACAAATTATTTTTTGTAAAGTAAAATCCAAAATTCGTGCGTTTTCCTTCGAATTATACCCGTAGTAAAAAATAGAATCCGAAATTTAGTCCGAATCATATCTGAAACGAAAACCTAGATCCAAAATTAGCCCCCATCTCTCTCGAATTTACCCAGAGTATAAAATCTGATATTATTTTTCGTAACTTGGAATCCCAATTTCGTCCGTTTTCTATCGGATTGTATCCGCAAGAAAAATCAGAACCTGAAATAAGTCTGCACACGGAAAGAATATTGGCACAGTAGACGTACTCCAGATGAGTGAACATTAACCGGATACATTTCAGACCAGTTCAGACTAATTCCGAATATGAATTTTGATCGTATCTGATAATTTCCATACATTACCGGACAAGATCCGGATTGGCAAGTAGAATAAATTTTGGACAAGATCGGATGAAATTAGGATTCGAATTTCGAGAATGCGGATCGAACATATTCCGGAGGACACCGGTTCAAATTTGGATGACAAAAACCATCTTGATTTCGGGTAATTCCAGATAATTTCCGGATTGGCAAAAACACTTTTTCGGATCCCGATAAGAAGGAGTTGATTGAAATTAATTAAAATGATATCGAAAATGTTCAAAAACGACATTGCTTTGCATTAAGGGCATGTGATACATCACCATAATAGCAATTAAGCTTACCCAATTATACATTCATAATAATAATTATTTTTAGCGAATAATAGTCAATAAACCTTTCTCTCATGTAAATAAAGGTTTGTTGACTCTTATTAGCTAAAAATTTTTATTATTCTGAATGTATAATTTGGTAAACTAAATTGCTCTTATGGTAAAGTATTACATTCTCTTAAAACTGTTGTGAATTTGAGCTAGATTGTCAACACATCAATGCAGATCAATTATGTAAAATTAAATCTATATTGAAATGTTGACAATTTTATGTCAAGGAAGGGATTAAATTGACTACAACTTTCACGATCGCCTTCGAGAATTAATTGGAATTAATTTGACTGTAAATCTATCACTTTCGTTAAAATTAGTGATTTAACAGAATGGAATCGAGAACAAACGTATATCGGTATAGTGTATTGAAATGTTCTATTTAAAAACGACATTGCTTTGGATTAAAAGAGTAGAAAAATCGCCCATATTCCGACTACTTCCTATTCAGTTTAATCCACTCCTTTTTACCGGGATGAGAAAAACGACGGACCTGACAAATTCCCGATGTTTTCGGATATAATCTAGAAAGAAAGTGTACGTCGGACCTGGCTAATGTTGGATCAAATGGGATTAAATTCCAATTCTAATTTCGAAGTCGTGGACCGGACAAGTTGCGGACTCAATCGGATGTAATCCGGGTGACAAAAACCGCCGTGATTTCGGATAGTTTCGGACAATTTGCGGAGTTCGGAATTTGTTCGCAATTTTAAGCAGGGATAGTTATAAACTTCATCAATACCTGAAATAGTTCAAAATAATTAACCATATCAATACATGTTTATTTTTATTAGAAAATGTCCATTTCCGTTGAGAAAACCCAAATATAACCTCAAAAGGTCAAAACTTTTGAGCTTTCATGAATGCTTGATGATTTTTACTTGAAAATGTCCATTCTCTTTGAAAACATCCTGACATAACCTGAAATAGTTCAAACTAGTTAGCTTTCATCTATACTTGATAGATGATTTTTGGTTGAGAATCTCCAAATGAGAACACAGACATAACGGCTATTGCAGGAGGGTCGCGAAATATGTAGACGTTACTCTAATTTGCAAGACATCATTTTGACAACTTTTTGAGGTGAAAAAAAGGGCATTTGCAAAGTTTTTTCGAGTTCTAAAGGGAAATTAGAGTTTAACTTAGGGGACTTGGTCTGTCATTTTTTTAATTAAGGGCGATGTAATCTGAAAGTAAAAATTGTCAACTAACTGTCAAAAACTGTCAAAATCTGTGGAAAGACACAAATCTATCAGGTGGATTTGAAATTTTCGAGCCAAAGGCAAAAGAGTGAAAGTTTTGAAGTTTTTGATATAAAAAAATAGAAAGAAAAAATTAATAACTGGCGCTTCATCATCAGTTTTTCGAAAACTCACTTTTATAGTCCCAAAATAGCGTGTAATTATTTCTTGTCAGAAACGGCGAACATTTTGACTTCCATGATGGAAGACACATCAACAATTGGCAGCTGCGACAGTGGCACCCTGCGCGCGCATCACGTGTTGGCTTCCTGCTAAAGAAATTCTCCCATTGGTCAATTTAATTCGATTTTGAATCGCGCGCCAGATTACAGTCAATTATTGCAAAATGTCTCTAGCAGGAATCAATATTTAGTTTCTTCCATCATGGAAGTCCAAATGTCCGCCGTTTCTGTTAGGAAAGAATTAAACGCTATTTTGGGACTATAAAAGTGAGTAATAGACAAACTTATCATCAGGCGCCCATTCTTCATTTCTTCTCTCTATTTCTCGCCGAAGCTAATTAATTGAGTTTCACCAAGCTCCACCTACCGAAAATGCTCTCAACCAATTACCTTCGGCGAGAAAGGGACAAAACTACACCTCTTTGCAACTTCTCTCTTTGACGCATTAGCACGCGTTTTCCTACAGCGTCCCGCAGTCCATTTCTATATGTCGATGATACACTTCCATTTAACTTTCCGAGTCGAGTAAAAGGAATAGGTTTTGCTTCTTCAACGTGACTTTCTTTCTATACCTTCTTTTGCGTTCTTTCCTCTTTTAATTCCTCTCAATACGCTTCCATTAAATTTTTTTACGTCGATTAAAAAGAACAGATTTTGCTTCTTTTTTCTACTCTTTGTTGGAACTTTCTATGGAGGAAAATTAGCACTTGGGAATTCAAATGCTGAATGTTTTTGAATAAGAAGAGAACTTCTTACCGGGAGCGTCTCAAAACTGTGGGCGTCGGGAGCCACCCTATACATTAAAAATCAATAAAAGAAAGAAAAAAGAACAGATTAAAACCCCTCAAAAGTACGTTTATTGTGGAATTGTATTATCCTTCCAATAATTTCGACATAAATGCATATTGCAAGTAGGTATACTCGAATTACTGTCCATCAGCCTTAAAAACTTATATTAAAAATGTTTTTCCCTTTTTTTCAAAAAACTAAGCCAATACGCATACTCCTGCTACATTAGAGTTTTTTGAGGTCGAAAGAAATTTAATTTTGATCCGATTTGCTCCTCAAATACGGTCAAATGGAATTGATGTGCAAATACACGGCAAAATTGCGATGTTGCAAAAAATTGTCAATTTTCCCGTCTAAGTCCATCGCCCTTAAGGGGTCAGTCTAGTAACTCATTTTGGAAAAATCTATTTTTTTTAACTTATTTCGAAAGTAAATATATTCAGAAATATTGTTTCAAAATTTTAGAACGATCCGAGAACTCTAATATTACTTTTGAGCGCCTCAAAGGTAGGTACCTCGAGCGCGCTGACCGGTTTGACCGCGTTAAGAGTAACATTTCGCGACCGCCAGCGTATCGAAACAGGCAACCGCCGTTCATCGGAAGCTTCGAAAGAGGGCAGAACAAAGCGGAGACCGGGAAGATTGGAAGAAAGTCAACTCTTCGAATGATCTGAAGGGATTTTGTACGGTGCAGGCATCGCTGACTAGGCGTAAGTAGGCCCTGCGCCGGGCGGTGAGCGCTGAGTTCACCCCCGAAACAGTGGTCCCTCTCATGCTGAAGTCTGAGGAGTGCTGGCAGCGCGTCGAGTCTTTCATCACGCATGTGATGAGGACTAAAGATCTCGATGGGCGTTCCAGGGGAAACATAAACGGGTAGGGCCAGAAAAATCCCCCAGCAAGTGCTTGCGGGGAACGGATGACGAAAGAGTCGCATAAGCGACTTTAAGCAGGAACCCACTGCTCGCGAAGTAAGAAGCCGACAGGCGGTTCCGCGAGCAGCATATGGGCTCGAAAGAGGAGTTTTTTGGTTTTAACAGGTATGCCTAGACCCGGACTAGGAGAGTCCTGTACAACGTCTATAAAAGATTTCGCCATCTTTTCTCCACACCAAAAAAAAAAAAAAATATTTTTTTACGAATTTTCTGTAAAAAAACTTTAAACGCGTTTTTCTCGAAACAACGTTTTTACTCGCCTTGTTGATAACATTTTCGAAACTACTGGACCGATCCTTATGAAATTTGAACCAAATATTCTTTACACCTATCGTTATGTCCCCTATAAAAAGTTTTCAAAAATGTTGATTTTTACTATTTTTTTTTTTTTTTGAAAATCGGCGAAAAAATAGCGTTTTTTTCAAGTTTTTTCGTTTTTTCTTCACCATTTTTTTATTTTTTGAAATAGTTGAATAAATTTCATAGGAGACATAGCCATTGTCCTACCGAATCTAAAGCACTTTGATTTTTTTGTTTTAGACAATCCTGCTCCGAGATTTTATCAACAAGGCGGACCTACCTTCTTTTCGAGGTGTTGCGCTTGGCTGACGTTTGTGGTCGTAAAAGTGTACAAAATAAAAAAAAAATTTTGTATATAGTTCAAGAGTGTATTTACTAAGCCTAAAAACTTTTATATGATAACCTTTATCTAGTATCCCAAGAAAAATTCACGAAAATCGCGTTTTTTTCGGCGCGAGTTACTAGACTGACCCCTTAAAAGAAAATATCGGTGCAAACCCGATAATCATACCTAGTATACACTATGATAATATGTGTATGTGTTTGTCTGACACACACTATAGGAATTTCAGGTTAGGAAATTTCGCTATAGGAAATACTGATGGAAATTAAATAGTTAAGAATTTCAGTATAGGAATTTCAGGGACCAAGTCCCCTAAGTTCAACCCTAATTTCCCTTTAGAACTCGAAAAAACTTTGCAAATTCTCTTTTTTTTCCCTCAAAAAGTCGACAAAGTTTTTACTTGAAGATTAGAGTGATATCGCAGACTTCATCATCTTTTTGTACCCTCCTGCATCAGCCATAACCTCAAAAAGCTATAAGTTTTTATCAGTCATATTTTAATACTTGATGATTTTTATTTTAAAATATCCATTTCCGTTGAGAAAACACCAACGTTATCCTAGATAGTCCAAATTACTTCCCAGTGGGCAAAAAGACATGAATATCCTGTGGACGTCTTAAAAACATACTTAGGACATCCATATCAGTTCAATTGATGTCCAAAAGACGTCTCATGTTTTAAAGATTGAGGATCGCGTCCCATGTTTGCGTTTTGCGTTGCATCATAATGAGAGAGAAAGAGACAAAAGTATACTTCTGTCTCTTTCTCTCTCATCATGACGAAACGCAAAACGCAATCATGAGACGCAACCCTCACATGGACGTCCTAAGGATGTTTTCAAGGCTGATGCAGAAGGGTACAAGAAGATGGTAAAATCCGCGATGTCACTCTAATCTGCAAGTGAAAATTTTGTCGAATTTTTGAGAAGAAAATAAGGGCATTTGCAAAGTTTTTTCGAGTTCTAAAGGGAAATTAGGGTTGAACTTAGGGGACTTGGTCCCTGAAATTTCTATACTGAAATTCTTAACTATTTAATTTCCATCAGTATTTCCTATAGCGAAATTTCCTAACCTGAAATTCCTATAGTGTGTCAGACAAACACATACAAATATTGACAGGATGGTCGGCGTCGGAGTGCATACAAGGTATACTTATCGGAAATGCACCGATATTTTCATTTAATTAAAAAAATGATAGACCAAGTCCCATAAGTTAAACCCTAATTTCTCTTTAGACTTTGAAAAAACTTTGCAAATGCCCTTTTTTCCCCTCAAAAAATTGACAAAATTTTATCTTGCAGATTAGAGTAACGTCTACATATTACGCGACGCTCCTGCATCAGCCTTAACGGTGTTGGAGCATTTTCAAATCACTAAAAATGAATGTAGACTTTACTGCAATCCGCCATTGTGTCCACATCTTACCAATACGCGGTGTTTGAGGTTGCAAAAATGATGTGTTTGAAGTGTCGTTTTTTTTATCGACAATCTTTTGGTTATACGACAGGGGCTATCTGTTTATTTTTTGCAAAAAGAAATTTGTTTGGCTAAAAAGTGAATTTTTACAAGTGTGGAGACGCGGGTTGAGGGGTGCGGGTAAACAGTACTTATATTTTGCCAAGTCCCTGTCCGAGCAAAAAAGGCACAAAATTTCACTCCAAGGGGGTTTCACTCACTCAGAAAAATTTTCCGAATCTCGCTATGCACTTCAAAGCCCGAGCATTTACGAAAATCGTGTAAAAAAAGAAGTTTGAGAAATCATGTACTATAGCTATCCCCCATAATTGACGATTTTTATTTGGAAATATCCACTTCCATTGAGAAAATCCCAAAAATAACATCAAATACAACCAACTAGTTAACACTTATTATTTTCTGATAATTTTTGTTTAGAAGTATCAATTTGGGTTCAAAAATATTCATTTCTCGAATTTCCATTGAAAAAGCCTTATTATTTTCTTCAATATAAATTGTAATAATAATTTGAATAATCTTCTCTTTAGTAGGTTTTGCTTTCGCCATCGCGCCATCTATTTATCATTCTAGAAAAAATCCCATCTTTTATTATTAACTTCCATTCTATTTTGAAACTGCGAGCCACTCTTGTTATTCTTTATTGCATGTCTACGTTTATACCTAATGAATAAGAAAAAATTGTTGATTGCGTAAACTCTTTTATAAACCAAAATTCGATAAGCACCGCAGAAATATTTTCGGCGTGCCTTGGTACACGAGGTGTGCCCTGGAGGCATCGACCTCATTTTTAGGCCCTTATTGCATATTATTTGACGCCCATTCTTATAAAAGTAATTTATTATGACTTAAGTGTCTTATTATGTATGTATTTTAAAGGTGTAATAAATAATAGCGTTTGCAACTGTGGAAGAATCGTCTTTGCATGAGGCGAATGCCTAAAAATAGTATGTGTGAGAAAACAAACTTACCTGTCTTACGAGTTTTTACGAGTAGTAAATCCGTGTTTAATAAGATGTGTACATTTTACTTACGGAAAGTTGTTTTTAGTTCCATTCAGTAAAGTTATTTCTTCGCTTTGCTCCACCTTCAGAAACTTTCATTTTGTAGAATAAATTATGGGTTCATTTATCATTTACCATTTAAAATGTAATGCTTCTTGTAAAAAAATCATAATATTAAAACAGGGAGTGAAACGGAACCAATACTAAATAAAATAAAGTCTTTAAATGTTATAAATGAAAAAGTATCTAAAGCTCAGAGCGGATTTTTCTATAAATAAACGATATGTTTATTTTCTTTCTTCAACTCCAAACGGTAACCGATTAAACAAAAAATACGGATCCTAAATCGATTAATAAAAATGATTTTATTGGTTTCTTAATTCCAAATTAGTTTGTATTAATTGATTTTCGAAATAGTCTAAAACAGAAACGCATGGTACGTTTCATTCCCCGATAAAAACTTATATATTAGAAAGGATAATGTATGCAAAATACATTGGGATAAGTATTGTGGTGAGCAGCGCACGTAGACATGGTCTTCCGGCGCTGCAGTGAAGTTATGATACTTCTAAAGAAAACAATTTATTTTCTGAACGTTCAAGAAAATTTCATAGTAGTCGTAGCAAAAACATACCTATGTATTCTCACCGTGTATTTAAATATATTACAAGTTCAAAGATTTAAGATAGATTTGCTAAACTCAAATAGCGCAATCTTGTTTGCTCAAACATGCGGCGAGAATACTGGTGTACATTCACTCATGGCTGTTTGTGGTGAAACACGTCTGCCGTACTTTATTATGCAAAAGAAGTTTAAAACAATTTCTTTTAAAATACGATTCTTATACAAAAAGCTTCAGTCACATACGGCATTGCTCATTAAGATTAATTAGGACGCCTAACGTAAAATGGATATAAGTAAACTTCTGTCGATTTATGTTACAATTTACACTTCATATTTCAAATTTCACTTGTATAACAAACCTAATGTTATCGTTGCAATAGATTTAAAACACACTTTGTAATTACAAATTATTTATTTCAGGAATGAGTTATGTTGCACTTACTCCGTTTTTCACTATGCGTCCTAATTACAATATATTTAGGGGTCCCAGTTTCTAGTATTAAAATAATTAAATTTAAATTTATAATCGAGCTAAAAATGAAGTAGTAGTAACTTTTTATATAGACTTATCACAATAAAATAAATGGATTTCTACATTTTGATATTTTCAATTAGGGATTGAGCGTAAATGAGCTGTACCGTACCTACTAGTCGCATTGTATTCCTTTTCAAAATTATAAAAAATGTGTAAAAAAAGGTAAGGAGAAAAGGAGGCATGAAATAAAGTCTCGAAAAAATTGTAAAAATTAACATCTTCTCGAGGGGTCTTCTTACATTCTAAGTAATTGCGATGTGTGCATAGACTTTAAAAAAAATAACAAATTACATACAGAAAATAAGTATTTGACAAATGACGGTTGAATGAACGAACGAACGATAGTAAACGTTATCGCTGAATTTCTTAATTATGTCTGCGATAAAACTACTATTATAGAATATAGTACCTGGCACAGGAACATGACCTCTCAGTCATTGGCATCACAACGTAACAAGGACTACAAGCTGCCGCACGTCACTCGCACTTAACGAACACTTAATCACACGTTTATTACACACGATTCCTTGAGTGGGTGACAGCAGCTAGACACTTGGTCCTGAGTATTTCTGTATCATCAGTTATTATTTTTGACTTTACATTGTTCTTATTGCTTTCACAAATCGGCTTTGGACATTAGTTAATTGACGATCGCTTAGCAAGATTAGGTATTGCACTTTCCTTTCTAATCCGATCGTGATACACTTGGAGACATTATCGCGACCAAAGGCACACGGATTTTCAGGGACTCCAGTTTACGATTATTAACACTTTCTATCATTGCTTAAGATTCATTTTCGACCTATTTACTGAATTAATGAATCTTAAGCAAAAATCATCAATACAAGCCAATGACATGATTTGCGAAAGCCTCTGTTTTGCCGACGCAATCTCCAAGAGCCAGCAGTGTAATTGGCCGTAAGAGTTCTGAGTACCTAAGCTTTTAGAATCTACGCGTAGACAAACCCCGATGACATCAAACGGTACAGTCTTGTCACTTGGGGTTGGCCGGGGCTACGTAACACTAATCGCTGGATTAGAAGGACCCGATGGCGCTGAACCCACCTCACTTTTTATACATTGCCCTGTCAACTGATTAACGCTTAACGGATTGTTAATGTCGTGGGGATTAGTTCCAACGGGATTCCGATGTGGAGGCGCTGTCTGCGCGGTATGCGCCGTCTGCGCACCTGAATTATTTGAATTCGACAGAGATGAAGAAGGCACCGGGGGTGTTAATGGACACGGACATGGACTTGCTAAGCTCGATGGAGATGGTAACACCAAGGATGGACTCGCCAGACTCGATAGTCCAGATAGACCTCCAGGACTGCTTAGAGATTCATCCTCTTCTGGAGTGCCTGCTTCTCCCACACTGCCCAAATTATCCTCGGAATGATCGTCTTCTCCGTCTCCATCACCGTCGCCTTCACCATCACCGTCTCCTCCCTCCCCCATATATCTGATACATTTCTTCTTACGTCTGCAATTAGAACACAATAAATTAGAAATTTTCAAAAAATTGTCTCAAACAAGGATTGCACGCACACCATCATCATCATCGTCGTCATCATCATGTTTCACTTCCTTTCAGTCAAAGCAAATACCCTAAAATCAAACTTGAGATCAAACAATGATGAAAATGTACCGGTATTTTTTATTTCATCAATTTAATTTTAAAATAGAGCAACTTTACGCCCAACTCACAAAAAAATTCATCTCACCAATTTTTTAAAACTTCTTATTACGCATCAAAAATTAATCATGTTTTCATTTAAAAAATTTTTTTTGACAATGATTGCAGTTTCAATAATGATATCAACCAAACAATCGGACATGATTGGTATGTGTAATAAGTTGTATAATATTGTATGAAATTTTACCAAATTGAATTTCAGAAACGTCTTACAATTTTTTATCCTGGAAAAAATTAATGTTGTGGTATTTAAAGTGTGATAATCGCTTAAAAAAGGCAAGGTTAACGATTTTAAAGCACTTTCGCAAGCCGTACACCCATATTCATTAATGTCTTCTTTTCGGCTTGAAGTTAGGCTTTGAGAAAACTATCGCTATTTATATATATTGAATGAATATAATTAAAACAATGGCTATTTATATAGAAAGGAAGCGGAGTATAAAAATTTGAGAAAAAACGAAAGAAATTAATGAACACGGATGTTCCCATAAAAACACGACATAATTGTTTCATCTGAAGAAAAAGTTTTTCGAATTTTCAAATTCAAAACCAAAATAGAAAATATTAACCGATTTAAATTTCTTTATTCTTTATTATTTCTGTCGGATGCTAAACTACAAAATTTTTCGCTTGACTAAAACGATTGAATATTGGAGTGAGTGTTTATTTTTTTGTGAGTTTAGTTTGAAGTTTTCCATAGAGAAATAGGAATGAAAAAATGATGTGTAGTTGGTGATTAAGCAAATAGAAATAGTCATTTTATCGCTAGTTCATTTTGTATTAATTCGTATAAAACGTTTCTTCCATTGGAACGTTGAAAATATTAAGAACTTTGATGATGAATGCATCGAACAACCCACTCTTTAAGACTGGACTGTAACATAAGCACATAACTAGAAGACCATGCATTCACTCCAAACCACAGTTTCACGTAAGAACTCATATACTAGCACTATAAGTTCTTTTATTGCTGTTTTAAAAATACTGCTTACACTTGATTGAAGAAACTGTAAACATTACGGTTTAATGTATAATTTTGATTTGTGTTTCAAGAACTTACAAGCACTATATTAAGTTCTTTCGTGCAATGTAGTCTATTATTATAATTATTCAATTTGCTGTAAATACCATGCTGAAAAAGTTAAGAGAAAACAAGCATCAAAACTGTAAAGAATCACAGCGAAAACTGAATCTTCACTACAAAAATATATCACGGCAAGTATACAACGTTGAAAACAACTGTTTTACTAAGAAACATTCAACATATCAATGTACAGAAAATAAGTTTTGGAAAACTATCTGATTGCAACAGTAAACTTTATAATTTTACGTGGATTAGGTATGGCCAGTGATACAGTTCAAAAAATATTGCAAATTATAGATTTTAAATTGAGGACAATACAAATGAAATAAATATCCTTTCTCTCTAAGTCTGATTTAAATTATTCAAATTTCACGACTTTGCGTCAGCGTAGCCCACTTCACGTAATAGCACCTTTCCATATTGGATAATGCATCAGTGTTCTCAATGTTGGCTACCTGATCTACTGCACGTATGCTAATTAAGTATAACATGAACACAATACGGCGCATACTGTTCTTCTCACACTATCTAGCGCTAAATAGTGTGAGAGGGAGCGCTTAGGGAGTCAACACGAGTAACATTAAATTTGTATTAAAATTGTGACATAAATTTAAATAATTATGTCCTTCTCTTAAGTTACCCAAAAATAATATCGGAATATGCAATATAACTCGGATGTTATATATTGACAAAGGTAGAGGGAATCCTATAGAATTTCTGAATTCTACATCTCTAGATGTACAGAATACAGAACCTGACTAAATTGGCTTGGAAGGAAAATCAGTGTAATTTAGAATTTTCAGAATATTTATGAACATTACTAATATATGATGTTTATTAAAATAGCCTATTAAATTTTGTACATGCTTTTGCGGCTCAGGTAGAATATGTCAAGAAATAAAATTTTCTCAAAAGTTGAAACAAGGATTGTAGAAATTTCAATTGTATGTTTTATAAGGTTAGTTTTTCCATTTGAAAAAGTTGATGTGTTATTAATATACGTTTTCTCAAGAAATAAATTTATTTATAAAAATATATTTATAATTTAACTAGTCTATTATTAATATTAATTGTAAAAAAGTAAGAATTCACTTTCTGTATTTCTATTGTGTGTGGATTTCAAAAATCCAGAAAATTATTATTAGCTATCCCTGTCGCCCGGGTAGAAATTGTCTCTTTATTCCTAAACTAAATATTGGTTCTCACGAGGTCGCAGCTAGATTATCTACATAGGAAATCTCGATATTCCCTCGACTGGCCCTCGCCAGGTTATTGTCGTATAGTACTTCTTTAATATTTTCATTATTATTTAAGACACAAACATATAGTATTTTTAAAATTTTTTATCATTTGAAGAGTCGTAAAATTTTTCAATGTAATTTATTATTAAATATTGCATCACACGCATCTCTTTTACAATTTAAAAAAAAACGCGCGCTTTGTGGCGCATAAGCAGTAGAACATCGCACTGGCCACGTGACTATAAGCCACTGAAGATCAACAAAATGGTGGATTGGAGATGTCGGAGATGCCTGGAGCTGTCAATAGCTGTGTTCAACCGACGCGACGCGAGTGTATTTTTATCATATACATTAAAGTGCAAATCATTAAAAATGTCTTCAGATGAGGAAAACTATGATTTTCAGTCGGTGGAATTTATTAAACCTGGATCACAACCTTCAGTTAGAAATGTCGTTATTTTCGTCAAAATTTTAGGTCATTAATGATTAATAATTCCATTAATCATTAATGATTTTAGCAGATACAGTAATAATATTAATTTTGTGCAAGCAAAAAGTAAAATAGCGCATGCGCAGTACTGAAAAAAGCGGTTTTAGTATAGTGAGGGACTGTCTGGATCCTATAAAGACCCAATGAATAGGCCCTCGCTGGATTACCTACTCATACTCTCGCTAACTGAGCGTGACGTTTCCACTTGCGCCCTCGATAGGTTGCCACTTTAGGGCCTCGACAGAATATAGGCAATCTAGACAGGGCCTATTAAGAACTAATATTTAATTTCTACCCGAGATCATAAATATATTTATGGTAATTAGAAATGGTGAAAAAAAATCTAAAAATGGAATTTTTGACATATTTAATTTTTATATAGACACCATTTGTCACTTTAATGTTTTGAACTAAGGCTTTTTCTAAATCTTAATTGAGGAACTTTTCCGTTCAAACTATTTAAAAAAAATTCTGATTCTCTAAATGGAAAGAAATTCGGCATAGCATGCAATTAAAAAAATGCAGAGTAGATAACATAGGCGTTTTAAAAATATCCAAATGGTTTATAAAAATTTATCGCAAAATAGAAAAAAATTTAGTTAAATCACGGATATCTACAATTATTCATTTTATTAAAAAAAAAAAAGAAGATATTAGTGATCGCGATATTAATAGAGCCTAATAGTATATGTTCTTAATACGGATTGACATGGAATTTGTAAACGCAAGATGGAGCGTAATATAATACTCTTTTCCTTGAGAATACGAGTCCATATGAAGCTCGCATTGTTTCTCAATTTTCTATTAATTTTCTCTTAACCTTTACTCTTTGCACATTAATTTTATTATGAGCTGTTGCATGAAATTGAAGAAAATACAAGGTCTACGATTAATAAAGTGTAATCAAGGCGTACCGTCAAAATATTAAGAGTTTCATATTTTATTTGAGGGTTGTACATTTTATAAAAATTTATTCCGCGAGGAAAGGGACCTTAGAGTGAAAAATAGGCTATCGAAAAATCTTAGACCATTAATTAGCAGCTCGGCATTTGAAGCGTTTCCAAGTTAAGGTCGTTCAAGCGAAATTACATTTTTTTCAGGAATTGTCTGAAGTTTCGTGAACAGTTTTTAGGAGATTATCATGCAAAGATCTTGCAATTTTTAACTCAATGTTAAGTTTCTGAAGGTAGATATTATTATCTGAAAATAGTACCAGGATAAGAAAATTTATAAAACTGAAGTATCTTGCAATATCCAACTTATATTTCACGGTATCATAGCCTGGTATACTTTCTTATAGATTTGAATGTTAAACCACGCTTATCTATGCTAACATATGCAAGTTTAGAAACGTAGAGAAATTTTAATTTTGGACTTTCTTTTGCCGCATTTACTTAATCCTACATGAAGAGAAAACTGCTGCGTTTAACGTAGAATAGCTGTTGCTCTCTGTATGTGTGCAGCAACTGTCCGTTTGAGGGCAGTTACTGCACCTTAGAGGGATAGCAGTTGCCTTTATCGAAGGAGCGCAACGCTCCCTCTGCCAGAGAGACAGTAATTACTCCACAAAAAGTACAATAGGCAACCTAAAATAGCGCAAAAATCGCCCTTTATTGTGGTGCAGCAGCGGCACTAGAGGTAGTGCACCAACTGTACCAAATTTATTTCCGTGTAGTTGTAACGTGCGTTTATCATTAGAAAATTGCACGCATCTTACGAAGTTTGCCTGAAGTCCATATATATGTATAAGAAATATTTTACCATAAGGTCCTACAGTAAGAGGGTTACTGGAAATAAGGAAGAAGACTATGTGGATACGAGTTACTCAGCAACTTACAATTTTTGATCGTTTTCCCTAGAGCCGCGAAATGTTCATCATCTCGTAATTTTCGTATTGCCCGCTCCAATAAACCTAATCTTATGTTGCTCTTCATTGTTCAGAGTCCCTTTAACAGTGGGCATAAAATCTACGACGTTGTCAATCTTTTTACCTAATGAGAGGAACCGGTTCGGCCACGCCTGGAGATCTCTCGGCTCAACCTATTGATATGAGTTGCCAATTACAGTGAATTTTATTAACCTTGCTGAAAATGCTTTTGAAAACTCCTGTACGAGTTCTTGTCTCAATTTCTTGACATTACTTATTGTGTTTATTCCTGGCGTCCTATTTCTAACTTTTATCATTGAATAGCTCCCCATTATATCTTTTCGCAGGCCTCGTTACAATTCGTGATCTAACCCGAGTGAAAACAGCATTTAGTCGAAACAAATTTTGTTACGTTGATGTGTTGTGTTGTATAAACGGTTTTTATCCATGCGAAAATTCATCCAGTCTATACCAAATGAAACAGCACTATCAGAATCTATAGGATTCTTCTTTTGTAGCTAATTGACACTTTCTTAGTCTAAATTGGTGTATATACATTGTCGTAGATTTTAATCTTTTTCATAGTTATTTATTTGATATGTTGTAAAAGTGGGCAATTCTTGAGAAGTGTAAGGTTGACGTCACAAACCGAAGGCAAGTGATGCCATCATGCGATTCGAGGATTGCCTGCTTCGTAGCATGTCAAATACAATACTTTCCATAGCGAGTCTGCCGAGTTTGATTTTCGGCGTCTACGAAAAGATCGCACACCGCAGCCGATAATCTGATGAAAAGAAAATGCTTACATTTAACCTCATTCTATCACACGAGCTTCTATTTTATTAATGCACCTTGTGGCCACAGAGTCGTTGAAGTATATATACTGGAGTTGAATCGTGGTCTAATAATACTACTCCTTAGGTTACTTACCACCAAAAGTGGTGTAAAGTACGAGTATTTACTTTACGCCATTAGTGACGTAAAGTGCTAGAAGCTAGGAATTTGGCTACTTTTGCGACTCTTCGGAGACGCCGAAAATCGAACTTTCGACAGACGTACTATAAAAAAACTTTTCTTGCACAATTAAATCAGATAATTAGTAGGAGTGTGTAAAGATCCGATCGAGTCTGGACGGTATCAGTAGCTTTTGGGTTGCGTTGGATTCAGATCGAGTTCGAACTTTACGAAGAGTTCCTCTTTAAATAAGAGTCCAAATTATTTTTTTTTTGCAATTGTGACGTAAGTATTAAATGTCAAATAATAAACAAAATTGAAAAAAGTAAAAATAAAAAATAATAAATAATAAACAAAATGCAGTTTTTTTACACACCCTTAGTAATTAGACTAGCGTAAGGCTAATGGAATGGTACCACAACTTGTGTAGAATACATTATCGTATGTTTAAATACATTATCGGTATTTATTCACCTAGCGCTGTAGCCTGAAATATTAGAATAGAATAGAACTCAGACGAGGTGTCTCCTTTGGGGAGACTATCGGCTAGCTAGTCCTCCGGTAGACCCAACCAGGTGTATAAGCTTAAATCCGCTGTTTGCTCAGAGATAGCGGTAGTGAACATATTTAGCTACAATAGAAACGTCATGTTTTTTTTTGTGTGAGTTCGACACCTGTCTACATAAATCAGTACACATAGTCAGTTTTTTTATACAACATAAATTTTTCCTTGAGTAATCATGTCTAGTTTTATGAAGAAATCGGCTGCCGAATCACATCGAATGCTTGTGGAGGCCTATAGTGACAGTGCTTTATCGGAAACAACTTGCAGAGACTGGTTTCGTCGGTTTAAAGACGGTCATTTTGACTTGAGTGACAAGAAGCGTGAAAGTTGGCCCAAAAAAGTTGAGGACCATGAATTACAGGCTCTTTTGGATGAGGACGATACTCAAACACAAAAAATGCTTGCCAAACAGTTAGGTGTTACTCAACCGGCCATTTCCATGCGTTTACATGCCATGTGAAAGATCCAAAAAATGGGAAAATGGGTACCTCATGATTTTTCTTCACGACAACGCCCCATCGCACACGTCAAAAATGGTCCAAAACTACTTGAAAACACTCAACTGGGAGGTGCTACCTCATCCCGCTTATTCACCAGACCTGGCCCCTTCTGATTACTACCTGTTTTCGTCGATGGGTCACGCGCTCGCTGTACAACACTTCGATTCGTACGAAGACGTCGGAAAATGGCTTGACGAGTGGTTTGCATCGAAAGATACAGACATTTTTTTTGGCATGGTATACACAAATTGCCCGAGAGATGGGGAAAATGTATATCAAGCGAGGGAAAATACTTCGAATAAAGTTTATTTTATTTTCTGCAAAAAAAAAGACTTTCTTTTGCCTAAAAAACAGCGGATTTAAGCTTATACACCTGGTAATCACTTCTGGCTCCAGCATAGTTGCACCCAGGATGGCTTTGGCCAGTTGATCTGCTTACTCGTTGCCCCTAATCTCTGTGTGTCCAGTAGGGTGGGACCAAAAGAAATGGAAGAATCAGACATTCTTTACATGCGGAAAATGAGCACATTAGGACCCTAAAAAAGTATTAGTACATTACGTGACATTTGTGAACTGGCGGCGCGCGAGTTTAAAAAAAGCCTTCACACAAGTTACGTAAGATAATTTTCATAACAAAATCATAAATGGCTTGAAAAAAGCATCATATACTACTCTTCAATGAAGAAAAACCACTTAATAGTTTATTAACTTAATTTCCTGCTGGAAAAATTCTGCCTTTGGCCCTAATTTGGTGCGCAATTCAAAACCGAGTTAAATTAATTCGATTTTGAATCACGCGCGCTACATGTTGACCAATGACAGCATTTCTTCAAATTGGGTGCTTATCCAGATAAGGTAGATGCTTACATATACTTGTTGTTAAAAACATTGACTCACCTCTGCCGGTAAATGCTCACACTGTATTTTCGTAACTCAAGAGCGTTACGAAAATACTTAGACTCTTACAAATAAGACTCTTTTTTTTAACTCTGCCGTCATACTGTGCTAACAGAGCCATCATTTGGAATTATACTGAAATTATACAACCCTATGTCAAAAAGCCTCTTGAGGCACGAATCACGCCATTTTTATGATTGTGTTATGAAAAATTAATTTGAAGTCGACATATATACATGCTACTTTTCCACATGGGTTGAATGTTTAAGGTAGTTGTGCCAAAATCGAACCTTTCTTAGGAATTGGCTAAAATTTTCAAAATATGTAGAAAATATTGTTATCTAAACATGCTCGAATTTTTAGCTTAATCGTGTGTTTCTAAAGGCAAATATTTTTAATTATGTTCAGTACTTTTTGCATGGGTCTCCTGTAGCTAACATGGGCAATCGCCACATTATGAAGTCTAGTATGAAAACGAATCTTACCATTGTGCTAAAAAACTACAGCTAAAATATCGTGTGGATTTTATGAAAAGATTCAAAATTATTGTGCGTTTAGTATAAAAGGTATAATATTGAAAAGAATAATATTTCTGTTCTCGCGAGACACATGGCGGGGTTATGGAGTGACAATGTGGCAACACTGAGATGACATTTCGACGATTTTGACAATACTATTTTGAGGCTATAAGTGCATCACCACCATTTTCTCTGAGAATGAAATTGCAGTGTTGACAATATTGTTCCCATACGAACTGTGACTGAATGTGTGTATATGTATATAGGATGCTTCTATGTGATTATACAATCCCAGTCAAAATTTTTGACCAATGGTTAGGAGAGAACATGTGATATCTTACATCTATCTAAGCATAAACTTTTGAGTGTTTTTGCCGCGAGACAACTACCTTAATTCCTAAATTTTTTTTCGACTCACCCTAGTATCTAGGGGCCTATACTAGAGACACCTTGCTGTTTTTTGCAAGTTAGTTCATTGTCTTTTTGCAATCCCACATTAAAATCGAGAAGATTTCTGATTTTCAAAGTAGGTTTTTTCTTCTAAAACGAGAACCCTATTCTGAAACTTAATTAGTATTATTGTCAATCTAAAGATTTTGATAGTACATTTTGGTAGTTTCTGACAGTTTTTTTTTTAACCCATTTCATCAGCCTTAAGATTTAATAGTGCACTGGACTGCCGATTCTAATTTCTCCGATTGATGTCTTTCTGAGAACTTGGATTCGCTCCCAAATATAGATGAAGGGTGGTGAGAAGTGGATTACTGTGGAGTCCGCGTTGGGAATACTGGTATACACGGCCCTGACTTGTTTACCTGCTTGCCCGCTCTCGCGATAAATGTTTACTCATCAACTCAAATGAGACAAAAATCGACAGTCCAGTGTAATTTGAAAATGTTTATAGTAGCCTACGATCTATATTGTTTGAAGCAAACGCGTGACGTGAAAACTTCAACCAAAATGCATGCCAAAGATAAGCTTGACTGCACTGTTTTTAGTATTAGCAGGTTCAAATTACTTCCCAATAATTCGGAATATATGAAGCATACAGCAGAAAAACCGGCAATACAATTTTATGCGGAAAATATTTAATTGCGTCAATTTGCAGTTTTTTATATATTTTCTATGAAGCTGTTAATTTTAAGGAAACAAATTTTGTTTATAGGACTGTTTGTTTTTGTTTTTTTATGATAAACATGATTTTATTAAGGGCATTGCATAAAAGAACTCTGGAATTTTTGTGGATACGCCAATGGGCGTTTTCTATGTATAGGAAATACTTGTCCAAGGATTACTAATAAAGTAAAAAATAATAATTACCTAATATGAAGAGTTGTACATGATTGCAGGATCACGGGTTTAAGGGTTATAACCACTTGGGGTTGATGAAATGAATACTTTCTGTGAAAATCTTTATATTCGACGCTATTCTATTTTATTTTTTATCTTTATCTTTATATTCTTTATATCTTTATAATCAATCGCGAAATTGTTTCTTACTGATATATAGTTGGGATTTAGAAAATTTGCCGTATAAACTTTATATGTTTCATAAATACTGGAGTTGTGCATAATCATAAGATTCCCGAAGTGAAACAATTTATCAGCTGTCTCCAGCCCTGCTGAAAGTAAAGAGATAGAAATCCTATCCTTTTCTATCTCCTTCTATCTCTAAGATAGAATGAGATAAAGATTGCTTATCCCTTTCTATATCTCTCCTATCCCCGCTATCTCTTTCTATCTCTGCATCCATCCAAATTCACGCTTATGTCTTTGAATCTCCTCTTTTCTATCCCTTTCTATCTATTGTCTATCTTCGCCTATATCTTTCTATCTCTTGTCTATCTACACCTATGTCTTTCTATCTCCGTGTCAATCACCATTCTCTCCTATCCCTTTCAAACCACACTTATCTGTATCTTTCAATCTATTATCTATTCCCATCTATCTCTTTCTATCTCCTTTTCAATCAAACTTTGCTCTATCTCTATCTATCCCTCGCTTATTACAGTCTATCTCTTTCTATCTATTTGTTACTCAAAATAGTTCTTATCTACTTCAATCCTCTCTTCTCTATTCCTTCGTATCTTTTGCCTATTTTTGTCTATTCCTTTCTATTTCTTTGTTGATCAAAATTCGCTTCTATATCTTTAATCCCCACTTTTCTATTCCTTTCGAACTCTCGCCGAACCCCATCTATTTGTTTCTATCTCCTTATAAATCTGAATTCACTCCTATGTGTTTCAATCTCTTAATTTCTATCCCAACCTAGTTCTAAACTTATCTCTTTCAATGTATTCTTATCAGTCTCAGCTTAACTTTTTTCTATTCAAACCCATATTTTTCTATTTAATTTCGGTTCAAATATTTAATTTAAAAAACTATTTATTATTTATAATTATTTGAGGGCATATGGGAGACGTGACCATAGCCATATGAAAATATCAATAATTTTTTAAATAATGAATATTTTAAAAAATTTCTTGGACTTATTTTAAAGATAAATTTCTATGCAATCTGATAAAAAAAATTATTTCTCTGCATTGTACATGGGTTAGAAATGAGGAGATTAAAAGAAAGAGATTATATAGTGATTATGACGACTGACAAGATGATTGAAAAATATAGGGATTGATAAATATAAGAGATAGATAGGGATAGAGATAGCTTGGATGAGTGATATTGGTTTTTACAACATAACTTTTAAATCCTTCGTTAGTTCAATGGATTAAGCGCTCGACTGTGGACACGATGCACACAGGTTCGCGTCCCTATAGATGCAAATTTTTCAATGCTATATACGTTAATGGTACGATTAGAATAATATTTAAGTATAAAATATTGTATTTAGAAAATTAATATGCGTATTTTAAATATTAAAATTAATAAGTTAGTTCTGGCATAGAAAGATAGATTTAGTGATAGAGAAAAATTTTAAAATTTTCTGCGTAGAAATAAACTGGGAGATAGATATTACACAGGGATAGAGTGAGAGATAGAAAGAGATAGGGCTTTGGGGATGCAAATCGGCTGCTTGAAAGAGATAGAAAAGTTCTATCTGTTTCTATCCCAAAATTTCTATCTCTTTCTATCTTTTTACTTCCAGCAGGGCGCGCAGTCATATTGCCTGCTGCGAGATATTGTCTCATGCTCTATACGTCAAAACTTTATCACTTCCCAATGATGTTGTTCAACTTTCTCCAACGATAACTATTTTTTACGAAATCAATCTCGAAATTCTTTCTTACTGCTGTATAGTTGGGACTTATAGAATTTGTGTGAAATTTAATCTCCCGCGCAGCCATATTATTGTTTGATGTGACAGTGATGCTTTTTTCCGTTTGAGAAAAAAAAGATTTTCACAGAAAGTATTCATTTCATCAGCCCCAGGTGTTTATAACCGCAAAGCCTGCGATCCTGCAATCATGTACGATTCTCCATATTAGGTGATTATCATTTACTTTATTAGTAATAATCTTTAGCCAAGTATTTCGTATACATAGGAAATCTCCCCCCACCCATTGGCGTACACTGGGAAAAATATAGAGTTGATTTAGCGCTGAATCAAAGGTTACTCAACCTAACAGATGCAAGGCAAGTTTTCACTGCTGATTCAGCTCGAAGCCAAGGTAGTTTCTATGTTGGGATACCGAGCTGAAGCAGTGTCTCCAGATCGTGGGATTTTTCGGCCCCCACCACACGACTCACGAGCTCATGCTTTCTCTCTCTAGCAAGTCACAAACCTATTGATAGAGAAAGAAAATATGAGCTCGTGGGTCGCGTGGTGGGGGCCGAAAAATCCAACGATCTGGAGACACTGCTTCAGCTCGGTATCCCTACGTAGAAACTACTTTGGCTTTGAGCTGAGTCAACTCGAAGGTGATTACGTGAAAACGTCACGCTGAAACAGCTTAACATTTTTCCCAATGTAGATACCAATGAAAAAGTTTCAGACTCCGTTGCAATAATTCCATCTTTGGTGCTTATCTAATTTTTAAGGAATTGATACATTTTCAGTACCGAAATTTGCCACAAACAAAATTTATAACCATTTTACTTTGTGTAGAAAATATCAGATATGGCCTTAAATCCATCTGAAACTCCGAACATAGGTTGGGTAAAAATGTGGTTCGATATAAAGACATTCAGCACCATTTACCGAACGTTAAATGATCAGCGCCATGCTATGTCCATGCCTGGTTCAGCGCTTCATGAGAATTTACTACCAAAAATAATTTTCAGATTTGGCCCTAGCTTAGAAAATGGATAAATTTCTACTCGGGATGCTTGAACATATAAATTTTTTTCACACTTAAAAGTATGAAACTTTAACATGCTCCCAAGCAAAGAATCTCATCTTTTAAAAATGTTATTTATTATAAGTCAATATAGATTAACGTGCAAGCTTTTAAAATTCTATAACAAAAATAAATCGGGAGTTAAAGTAATTTACGGGAATATCTTGTAGCAATGTAATGTTTCAGATGTAATCCGATTCCTTGAATTAATCTCGCATTGGAATGTAATACTCAATAAAAATGTTTTTTTTTTATAATGTTGATGAAAATTTCTGAAACTTGGAAATATATATTCCAGTTATGCTCAAAATTCTATAATTCTATCATTTTCTATTAACTTTTGATGCAATTTAACGAAAAAATCTAATAGAATCAATCGATTGTACAAATTTCAAGTATATTATAAATTAAGGTACAATGACTTATATATGTACTGATGTGCATATGTACAAATTTATATGTATATAAAAGGCGTGTATGCATGATTTACAGATCAGTCATGCCAAGGGCCACACCGAGTAATATTGAACTAAAAATTGAAAACGATAAAACAATAATAAGCTTAAAAGAGCCACAACAATGAGAAACAATGCGAGCACTAGGAGATCGCTTAGCTGCTCACCCTGTTTCATCCGTTCGCAATCTTCGGATTAAACCTTTGTAAGAATTTAAATTTAGCAATGTGCTAATGCAACTACACGTTATGTTTAAACATAAGAAAGATACTAAAGAAAGTTAGCGAGCGAGAAACAAGCTGAGTGAGAGCCGGCGAACCCTTAGATCATTTTCGGGACTGACCACTGTTTAAGAAGAAGTGTTGCAGTAGAAGGGAGGCGATAGGCTTGACTAGAGATTAACATAAGTGGGTTCTTGCTGAGGCGAGGAGGCATTGGAGGCAGCGTTGGTATTTGACGGAGCAGCTGCGGCCGCTACCGTTCCGCCACCACCTCCAGCTCCGACCCCGACCCCTGCGCTACTTCCCACACCATGATGAATTATGCTCGCGTGGATGCCCATCCCCGCTCCATGCTCCACTGGGCTGCCAAAACCAACCACCAGCCATTAAAGGGGCGTTTGTAGTGACATTGTTTTGTACAATTCCACCGCAAATATCCATAACGAGTCGTCACCCACACGTATTGCCATGCACACAAATTCAAGTTGACAGAAATGTTTAAGAGCATATTATATAGTTTTGACGTTTTGCGACAGAAAATATGTCTCCCAATTGACCACCTTACAGACATCAAAATATCAAATACTCTTGCAAGTATTAAAAAATATGTGATTTATGAGACAGTCCCATAATTCAAGTATGTTGATAAAAGTGTAGCTGACGTATAGCTAAAGTATAGTTAAGTATTACATTTACAATAAATTCATTGTAAATAACAGCTTCTCCGAAAATTACAAAAATTCTAGATTTAAGTAATTTTTGAAAAAAAAGTGTGCATCGAACATTTTTTGCGAAAGTAATGGAAAAACGAGTTATATACTATAGTTCGAAAAAAAATTTCTAGTGTAAGTGCCATTGTTCGTACGTCATATTGCTTATTAAGTGTCTAAAATGCTCGATATTTTAAATACTATTTGATTTATTTGAACTATTTTTCAATCTTGTCAAAAGGGACATGTGTTGCTCACGATTTAAAATGCAACTAGTTTTAACTAGGAGAATCATGATAGGATTATCTTCGCCCCTTTAATGAGGTTACTGACACTTATAAGCCCAGTTAAGAGTTGGGGCGATGGGAAGCATATATGTAAGTAGTATAACTAATAGTATTGGTTCTGCCTTAGATGCTTAAAAGCAGGCTCAATTCAACTAGAATAATTTACATCTTTGAGAAAAACCATTCACCTTTGGAAGACACATTTTCTGAAACTCGACGGTTTTTCACTATGTCTCTTTCCAGCAACTGGCTTTAAATTCTATGGTATTACATGTGGATGACGAACCAGATTAGTATGTATATATTTTAACTTGTATAATGGTAATAATTATTATATTTTACATAATATTCAAATAACACTATCTTTACGGAAAGCGTAGTTGAATATTGAAGCATTCTTAATCTCTAACCTAATCATCGAAAAAGTTTAAGACACTTAAAAATATTATAAAAACTTTGTGCAGTACTAAAAGGACTTGTTCTTTGCTTATATTTTCTCATAGAGGTCCATTATAATATATAATATTATATCATATACATATTACGATACAATATTTCGTTTATAATAATTTTGTTTATGTGTTGTTCTATCAAAACTTTTTTTGGAATACTGCAACCTTATGTTCAAAATATAGCCAACAGAAAAGATAACGATAAATTTAAACTGAAATAACTGTCACGCTTTGCGTTAAGATGTTGTAATTTGATTTTTGCTTGGAAGATATTAACGTACCTGCAGGGTTTGCACCACTGACTTTGTTGATCCAATCCATACCTTGCGCGACATTTCTTCATATTATTACCTGTAAATTATATAATGTTATCACAAGAATACTCAATTGAGAATATTTATAATGCTATAGGATCATATATATTTTGATAGAGTATATTTGGCCATCAGCATCTTAAGGGGCCAATTTGTCGATCGAAATCAAAGAGAATGTAAGCATTTTCCTCAATGTAGATTTAAATGTTGGATTTTCAGTAATCAATGATATTGCAATCAGTATTACGGAAGCAGCCCAAATTAGTTCCCTCTCTGCGGATGACCGAAAATATTCTTAATAATAATTTAAACATCAATTTAATTATTATTAATTTAACTTATTAAATAATCCTCGTAACCTAACATAAATTTTAAACCAGTGATCACAGAGAAATTATTTTTAAGAAAAAGGTTTTACGGTCGCGTGATTGGTGATTATTTAAGATTTTCACCTAACCTTCGAATACCATGTTGAAATATACTTTTATGCCAAACAAAACTTTTCACTTCATAGGTCACTGTTTTAAAATGTCTACAGTTGCCATTGCCCAATCATATCATTATTCTTTTATATAATAAATTTTTATATTTTGATTTTGCAGTAGTGAATTTAATTTAGACTAATTAATTTAATTTTAGATAAAGAATATTTAAATCATAATGAAAGCATATACACAGAAAGAAATTTAGTAAAGCATTCGTCCCTAGTCCTATAACGCAGTGTCACTGCCGCTTTGATGTAACAGCAAAACTATTTTGGGATAACTGCTGTACTTCTTGGAGAGATGTTTTTCCATCTATGGAGAAAGAGCACTGCGTTACTTATGCACTAAAACTACTAACGCATCAAAACTGGGGCAGCAGCCTTCCCTAACTGGGACAATATTCGTCCTAAACAGAGGACGCACTGCAGTCCTATAGTTTGGCGCATCAGAGATACGTGTGAGGCTATGAGTGTCGCTTATGTATTCAATATCTTTCCGTGTACAGCTGACTTCCGCTAATTGCTAATCTCACTCTTCAGTAGTCGTACTTAACCCTTATAGGGAATTACTATCGACATCAATTCACCAGCGAGTTTCCCATCTTATATATTTTATATGCTCTGGGTTAGTGGCTGGCGTCTCAATGGATCCGGAATGCGGTGCATCGTAGTGAGAATGATAGACTGAGGCTGGCGTACCATGATTCCGTTTTAAAGCAGAGTTGAACGCAAACTCATGAGAGGGAAAGAGACAAAAGTATACTTCTATCTTTTTCACTCTCATGAGTTTCTGCCGAACTTTTCTGCTGACATGAGAGTCGACCATGATAGTAGAGACAACAGTATACTTCTGTATCTTGCAGTCTCATTAGGAACAGCCAATATTAAACACTTTTATATTTGTCTTTTCAAAAATTCTCTGTTATTGGCTGTTCATTTTGCATTGTGCATTTTTGCGCCTGCATGCGATTCCACCCTAACTCTCAGTTTATCTCTACTCTTTTGTACTTTGCGACGCCATTTTGCTTCGAACACTTTATGACGCGCTGTAATAGGAGCAAGAAGTGTTTCTCGACTGTGCGAATAACGCACTTATCACATGTCTTTTATAATAAATGCACTCTGTGACTATCTGTGGAGTTGAAACTTTATTCCAATTCCTAGAATTCGTCTAGACAATTATCATTATTATATAATGGGAATACACACTTTCCACATCCAAAACGGGTATATTTTTCAGTTTTTACACTTAAAACATTTGTCACTAGAATGAAAATTGAAATTCGTTTCACCCCAGTGACAAATGTTAAGGCGTTTGGGTAATGGTCTAGGCATGCATACTTAAGGGTCGCATTTTTTTTGAAAAAGTACTGGAAAAAAGAGAGGTAGTTACTGCAAATGCACATCAAAAGCCTCGCTATGATGCTCACAACGAGAAAATTCGAAAAGCGTCTATTGAGTCTAACTGATTTTTTCACTTCCTTACAGCGGAGGCATTGTAGTCGTTACATTTTCAAATATTTAAAAAATGGTTTAATTAAACTTTTCTTACTTGATAAATGTCTAATATAACATTTTAATCAATTCTTGGTGTGTGTGTGTGTGTGTGTGATCTTTCAACTATAACTTTTCAAATAATGAAAATTCAAAGATTATTCAAAGAAAAGAAAGATTCCTTGCGTTGAAACGAATCAACTGACTTGTATGATTAATGCATTTTATGAAATATTATGGAAGCTATGCTTTAATATGTAATTTTGAAAAATTTCGTTTTTATCTTTCTTTTCAAATAACCAAAATTCAAAGCTCATGTAAGAAAGTAAAAGGTTTTTTGCATCGTATAAAATTAAATAATTTAATATAAATAAATTTTATTAAAAACAACCCCAAAAACCCTTGCGTAACAAATATGGCCCATTTTATGATCATTTTATAATTTTAGCCACCTTTTCAGGAATTGGTCCCACTGGTGTGGCACCCTGAGGAAAGAGCTAGGGCTAGCGACCAAAAAATTTATTTCCTGTTTTATTAATTTATGTGGAGAAAATCTATATTTTCATACTTAATAGAGATATGTAAGTTCAAAGTTGCACATCATCGCGCGATCGGATGCGAAGTGCCGATTTTAAATCCCTGTTTTTCGTAAAAGTAAAATTCCATAGCCCTCTGTTTTTATTCCACTGGCACTCACAGGTACCTTTGTTGAATTTGTTGCACCAAACTGTAGGACTATATAGTGCGCGGAATGCGCCCTCTGTTTTTAATAACTGTTGTCCTAATCAGGGAACTTTACTGCCCCAGTTTGGTGTGATAGGGTTTTCGTGCGTAATTAACGCAGCGCTCTTTCTATTGGTGGAAGAGCATCTCTCCTCCAAAAAAGTATAGCAGCGTTGCGGTCCTAAAACAAAGCAGCCAGTGGCACTGCATTATAGAACTACGGACAGTAGCTCTGTAAAATTTTTTTCCGTGCATTCCAATTTTTCACAGGTTATCTCCCTCACTCTTGTAGGTCTTCTTTTGATATGTGATCATTCGACAAAGGTATAAATAGCTAACATATAACATTAAAATGCTTCTTCTTTACATTGAGGTAAGTATAAAATAGGACAGTAAAACTTACATTGACACTGACATGACATTAAGTCAGCATCCACATATTGTGTACGCATTTATTAAGGTGAGAATGTAGGGAAAAGCCAGTCACAGTGACTATGTTCTCGCTATTACGACCATCATATCAACGTCACAACTCAGCGGCAGTACTCCAGGCTAAGAAGCAAGACGACCCGGGTTCGATCACCGGTTTCGGCAGAACACCGAGCATCTCCTTTCCTCTATGCGTCTACTTGTAAGGCAGCAGTGGGATTCCGGTGCATAAATTCGAATGGATCTCTCTTTCTACCATGTAACTTAGAGAACGAGATGCGATCGATTCGAATCGACTGTTCTTTCGGCATCTCTTTCTATCGTACGAGTGTGATTATATATATGGATGTCATAAGATTTTTCGAAATATTGAATTAAACAAATTTTATGTACATTTAGAATTTTTTAAGAAATTTATTTTTCACTATAAGGGTGATGCGTCCCTCTCATTTTCATGATTTTACGCAAAAACGCAACGCATTCCGGATCCATGGGATGCGACCCTAACCGTTGATTCGAATCGATCGCCCGTCTTTTTCTAACTCACATAGTAGAAAGAGAGATCCGTTCGAATTTATGCACTGCAATCCTACTGCAGGGTGCGACCACATTACCTTACCTGCTTCCTTATCGCGGAGCCAGAACGAAACGCAGAAGGGAAAACTAACTTGATATTAACTTAGCATAGGCAGATTGCGAAAAATGGACGGCTTTTCTTTGAGAAAAATTTTAAAAAAGTCGGTGATTTTTTTATTGAACTATCAGAATAACGGATGACAAACGACATGAAAAATATGACCGTTGATAATAGATACGCGCGCAATGTGTTGATATTATAATGTAATGTCAGTGTTAATTTCAGTTCTCTGTCCTATTCTGTACTTACCTTTAAGAAAACAACGATTTTTTTCATCGAATTCTGGGCACCAGCCGAGAAAGTGAATACAGAAAGCTTACAAAGATCTGACAAAAGAATATACCATATATCCCATAAAATAATCCATATCATATAATATAATTGTAAGATGTGGTAGTGACGATAGTTTTATCGCGGTTTCACAGGGATCGGGTGACATTCCATAGAATGGCATCAGCTCCCGGTGGCATCCTGCGGTGTTTTATGAAATCATTTGAAACAAATTCTTTTTCATATCATCAAAATTGAAAATTCGACTTTCGATGCCTTCATAGCGGGTTGAAAATAAAAAAATTATATTATTATAAATTTTAGTATCCAAAAAAATGAGTCATTATTTAAGACTCAAATTTTCTAGCAGAGAAAATTAATAGAGCTGCATACAGAGATTTGTTTGGCAAGATCAATATTTGCTCAAAACATAGTCTTAAACAAGTCAAAACAAGTCTTAGACTTGAACAAATGAGGAAAGTAAAGAAAGATTACTTTATTGTCATGCTTAGGTCTTGTTTAGTCTCTTGAGTGCCGCTTTCGAAATTTAAATCTCATCTGAGAATAATTTTTGAGTATTTTGAAAATTGTCAATATGCAACTCTAAAAATTAGCAATAAGCAAGCGAAAATTCATGCGATGTAATTTCGTATACTTAAATATGAATGTAATATTCTACTTATATTGTTAACAAGGGCACAAGCCGTAAATGAATACTGATATGTTTGAAAGCATATAGGCATGGACAATCATAAACTTAAGTAAGGGCCAAAAATGTTTTTGCAGTGAGAAAAATGAATCTTACATCGTAATATTTAGATAAAAGACATACCAAAAGATTTCGCAGATACTGCGATATCAAATTTCGATCTGACTTATGAGACATATATTGCCAATATGGTACAATATTTTTATTAAAAAATATATGTGTCTCACAATGAAATATTATGATGCAACATCCTTTTTTCTTAATGTGGATGAGTGAATTCAAATAACAATAAAAACAAAATCTAGGATCAGGCAACATTGAAACGATCAAAGGAGAAAATATGTAATAATCTAGAAATTGAAACAGGAGAAGAATGACTGAAAGAAATTAAACGCTTCAAGGATTGTCTGATTGCGGAGTAGGTCCCTGTAAAATGCAAGATGGCCAGCGTCCCTAAAGTTGTATACGTGATTAATTTATGTATAATATGCATCGCGCTCACGCCTACGGGCGTA
Source organism: Synergus japonicus (assembly GCA_900474275.1). Lineage (NCBI taxonomy): Eukaryota > Metazoa > Arthropoda > Insecta > Hymenoptera > Cynipidae > Synergus > Synergus japonicus. Next base: position 34,708 of record UCOH01012734.1, read on the forward strand.
CACTACAAACGTACGACCGGAAGCGTTGACGCGTAAACTTATGCGGTATAATAAAATACATATATGTGTATAGGCATATGTATAATACACACACACACACACACATATATATATATATATATATATATACATAGTAAAAAAATAGTAATAAAAATATACTCGGAAAAACCCGAGACTGGGAAACATGCAACATAATGTAGTGTAGCAATACAATTTAGTAATAAGAGCAGTATAATATGAAACAATGGGCAGGGAATTGTAAGAATGTTTTGATTGAGGTATATGGGTACCTCCAGGATCACTGTTTGTGTCTTGTTTGCGCTTCCTCTTCTTAGTTCTGTTGGTATTTGCGCGGGAAGACCAGTCAGGGTACAGCTGCATGTGCAACTGTCTCTCCCGTCGTGCCAATTCATAATACTTGGCCTGTTCCTCTCGCCCTAGCGCGTGCCACTACCGAGAGAGAACCAAACACTTTTAATTGTACAAAAACCGACTAAAGAAAATAATCAAGATAATTATACTATTCACTACGCTACTTCCTCCACCCTATTCTTGTCCGTAATCATGTTAAATTAATTGCAAATTCTTCATTTTATTTTAATAAACATTGCGGTGCCTACTTTCCGTTTAAAGTGCTAGAAGAACAGCCTAAATTCTCCCGTCGGTTGCACAATTATTCAATAATCAATACCTATACATACAGGATGTCTGATAAAACGTATAAAAATTGTTAGATTTCATCAAGATACAAACTTATATTAAAACCTGATATAGCTAAAAATATTCGAACCTCACAACAATACATCCTTAAAAAATTTTTCACAATAAATTCTTCTTCGTTTAATTAGTGATTAATATAAAATATGCCAATATGAATTTCTTTACGTAAATATTTGGAAATATGCTAATCTAATAAGTATACATATGTATATTTTCAAAATATTGTTTTCATTAAATGTGCATTATGAATTCAATTCTGAAATTTATAAATAAATACAAATGTCAAACACTCTTCTTCTTCCTTGCGAATTATTGAAGTCAACTATTCTACTTTTGTTGATCTAGGAATCGTAACGGCAACACGACACTTATTTTTTTATTTTAAATCGGACGATATACATTGTCCACGTATTATGAAAAACAACTTTTTAGTCCATAAAATGCGGAAAAAGAGCTTGATTCTCGACATATTTAAGTTGAACTCAACGTAGTGTATCTTTAAACTGAATAGAAATCGGTTTTGGTATTGGAATAATATAATATCGTATTTTTTGGTTGTTACGCGATAAATCGTTTAAATTACGAAGAAACACATAATAATATAAGCACAAGGATGCCTCAGAAAATTAATTGTGTGAACTGTACATTGTCGTGTACTACTCGGACAACGTGCATGGCTCGGCGTGTAGCAGACGACAAGGTACAGAGTTCACGCAGTCAATGTTCTCACGCGTCCTCGTGTTCCTATATTATGTTTCTTCGTAACTTTCACAATTTCTCGCATTGTTGAGTGACATAAAGTGACAAATAAACACCCTCCTGACCATAAAATCATATAAAAATACCGCGAGTGTATATTAAAGATGTTTTTCCCCCTTTTTTTTTTTTACAAAAAACGAAGAAGAAGAAATTGAAAATTGCTGTATAATACCTCTACTAAACCGCCATTCTGTCAAGTCATTTCAATTCCTATATTTTGAGGCCGCGAAAATAAGTGGTTTGAAGTGTCGTTTAGTCAAGGAAAACTAATTTTTGTTGTCTAAAATAGAAAAGTTTCGGCAAGAGTAACTCAGACGGTTCAGTGCCCTCTTCTGAGGGACCTCCGAGGGCCCTCTGAGGGCACTGGTAAGTGCGTGGTGCTTTCATTTTTCCAAGTCCCTTTTTTCAGCCAAAGAGGCACAGTACTGGACTCGAAGGATGAATCACTCACTGTGAGAAAGCTGAGAATTTTTATAAGTCTTATTATGCATCTCAAAATCTAAGCACTTACGAAAATCGAGTAAAAAAATTAGGTTGATAAATCGGATAAATTTATATATATATTCACAAAATGCTTCGAGAGTATTACTGTAGCCATGGAGAATTGACATAAGGAGACCAAAGTAATGTAAAGCAAAATAAGAAAATTTTTCGAGAAGTACACACGCCTGAACTTCCCGTGCATGGTGCTAGTATGAACACATGTACAAAAATGGCCGCCCATTTGAAAATGACAATAATATAACCACAAATTTGTTCAAATCAATAATTAATTATTCACTATTCTTTATAAAAACTATTTTTCAATTGATTAAATGATAATTAATTTAGAGGCAAATAATTAATTTCTGCGCAATTGTAAATTTCGTCAAACATTTTTTGAAAGTCGTACGAAACTTTAGATTTTCATTTAAAATAAATAATCATTTTACGAATCTTGTTTATCATTTACAATACACGAAATTTCAATAAGAGTATATTATACTTACTATTTCGATATTGCATTTTCACTTCATAAATGCGATCTATTTAACAGAATCTACATAATATAATTTAATTGCACAAGACACAAAATTTGTGGTTATATTATTTGATATTGTTTACATATTGTCATTTTCAAATCGGCGGCCATTTTTGTACATGTGTTCATACTACCGCCACGAACAGAAAGTTAAGGCCCGTGTACTTCTCGAAAATATTATTTATTTTGCGTAAAGTCGATGTACAGGACTTTGGTCTCCTTATGTCTATACTCCATGACTGTAGCTTTTTCGAGCTATCAGCTGTTTTCCTGGTGACGTCAAATGACAATTGGTGGAAGCAATGTATTTGACGTCTGGTCGGAAATATAATGCATTGTTTTGAGGTTTCCACCAATCTTCATTGACGTCACTGTTAACTGCGAAAACAACTGACAGGTCTACAAAGCTACACGTAACTCTCGCTGCATTTTGTGAATAAATAAATTTACGCGATTTATCAATCTAATTTTTTTATGTGATTTATATAAGTGCTCGGGATATTAGGTGCATAATAATATTCGTAAAAATACTCACAATGAGTGAATCACCCTGCGAGTGCAAAAATGTAGCTATTTGGCTATAAAAGGATCTTGGAAAAATGCATGCGCCCCCCCCCCCCCCACCCAAGTGTCTCTATTCTTATCAAAACTTCTTTATATTAGCTAAAAAATTTGTTTTTCAAAAAAACAATATGTAATTATTATAAAAAAATATTATTCTTGATAACAAATGCATGGAACTTTTCTTTGTATGTACATGTAAAACGTAGAAAAGACGTATTATTTGCATTTCCTGAGAGTGATGCAGAAATAAAGCCACTCTGTTTTTTAACACTCTTGATATCTGTTTCTCCAGACTTGCGTTTGAATGAGACGCTATAAAGAGAGTAGCGCAACTAGCGCGATCTGTCCGGATAATTGGTGAATTAATTTCATTTTTTAAGTACATAATAACATCAATTTAGTTTGCATTAGTAGAAAAGTCATAACATGCTTCTAACATATTTAATTGTCGATTACACCCTGTTCCATTACACCATGGATGCTGTTAATAAAAAAATAATTTTTATTTATCTATTTTTTGTATTTCAGTTTATCTAATCTGTGGAACCACGATGGTCCCAATAATCTTTGAAATAAATTCTAATTTTAAGAAATTATTAGGAAATATAATGAACACAAAATTTTAAGATTAAGTTTAGACAATCAGGCATTTTTATATAAAAAGCAATTACACGTCCAAAAAACTAACCTATAAATTAAAAAAAAAATGACTTTAACTACTACTAAATCAACAAAACATAAAGTAATTTTTTGTCCGACCTCCCCTGGAAACGCTTCTTTTGGTGTCTGCTTAGCCAACGTGATGTCGCCAATTTCAGTCCGATGTCGACAGCCGACGTAAAGTAGTTTTCAGTGATGCCATCTCTATTCACAAAGACAAACTACTATGCTTAAACTGATCAGTATCTAACTTCACACTCTTCGTGATATACGAAGTGACGTATATAACCTATACAATTCAATCGCGATGTCGCATTTCCAGAAGGAGCCAGATAAAAAATATCGTGTCCAACAAAGTGGAAAGGATATTTTGACTCTTGTGATTGACGCCCTCACTTTTCTCGTACATCAGACTTCACGCACATTATACTATTTTGCGTTAGATTCTTTCACAGGAGTCAATTATTGAATCAGCTTGTTATATAATGTGAATCTAAGATTTGATAAATAACGATGTAAAAAGCATGACGCAAAATTAGATGGGAAACTTTAAGATAATTAATAATTAAATATTCTTATATAGATCTATCAGACATCCTGTACAGTTTTCTGTTTTTTCTTCCTTGTAATTGTCATTTTTAAAATTGAATTGCAAAGCAAATACCACTTTAGGGAGTTGGCCAAATAGATCACCGTAGTATTTCCATGAATTGTCCATCGTTACTATTTTTTGCAAACACATTCCGCAATTCCCAGACAATCCAAGCCAATGAATCTAAATTCAATCGTTTGATTCGCAACCATCTTGTTAGCAAAGATAATGTAGGAAACAAATGGAAAAATAAAATTAAAAAAAAACTTAACGCACAGTCTTTGATCGTTTCAATCAACCAATGGGTAACTATTATTAAAACGATTATTAAGGGCCTGCTGTTCTAGCACTGGAAAGTGGTACCTCCGGTGGGATCTGCGGAGCGCTCTTTCTTCCTCTTCTTCTTCTTGCTGCCGTATCCATAGTTATCCCTGGCACTCCAGCCGGGGTAACGCTGTTGGTGCAGATGGCGTTCCTGCCTGGCCGCCTCATAATACCGCGCCTGCTCCTCCCGACTTAGCGAGTGCCACTGCATATTATATCCCCAAGATCGTTCAAATTTATAATCTCAACCTTCATGCATTTTTTTTCATAAATTTTTAACTGATTAATATATTCAAAAAAATACACTTCAAGACAAAGCTCTTGTTGTTTAAATTTCTTTCTAACGAACCCACCTTTCTGGAATTTCTCAAAATCCACCCCCCATATTCGATCGATTTAAACGCACGAAGCTTCAACTCTTTAAATTAGTTTTATAATTCCATAGATCCCACCTACAATGCTTTATTAATCTTAAATTTCTAAATAAATGGTTAGTAGTAGAACTTTGCACAACAGTTATTACTATTGTTTAATATTTGTTAAGCACTGATTTACATGCATTTATGTTATCTACAATAAAAATATTTCTCACCAAGAGTCAAGATTTTTTAAAGTGAGTTGTAGTAGAATTATCTAATATTATGTAAAATGTAACGGGATTTTTATATTAGAGCGTTTCGCAGGGAATAGAAGGCCGGAAAAGATAGGCCACAAGTTAAAAATTGAAAAAGGAAAAGAAAGAAATCGAGTTTCTATTCGGAATTCATATACATTAAACAATATGAGAGTAAAATTTATGTACCGATTTATTAATTAGAATTTGAGAAATCATACGTTCAGTCCAAAGCTTTTAAACAATTTTTATGATTGAATTAGACAAATGTGCCACACTGGCGAATATTCTGATACGAAACCAATTCTTCTCTTTCTTTTTGTATTAGAAAACATGTACTCAAAGAAGACAAATAAGAAACCATTTTGCATTTTTTTTGTCATGGATTCCAAACATTGCATTCAAAATAACACATCAAATATAGTCACCAGCATTTACAGTTAATTAATCTCACATATATCTTAAAAAAACCCGGCAGGCATAAAATTTGACGTCATATGTACGACGTCGTACGATTCATACAGACATCTTAACGATGTGGACATAGGATATCTTTAAGACCTTGCAAAATGTTTTGCCCACTAAGAAATTTCTATGGCTTTTCGATATAATAACTCTAAATATGGTACTAAGAGTTACGAAAATGGCTATTTTTTAAGACATATGTATTTAAGCAGGTATACTATATGAATTATATATAGGGTACCTTATTTTGAATTTTTGAAACAACATTTGGAATGAGCAACTCTAAAAAAAAACAAAACCCAGGAAAGTGAATTTTTGGAACATTGAGTAATTTAACAAAAATATTTTTCATAACATCTATATTGAAAATACGACTTTCGTTGCCTTCACAACAAGGGGAGAGTAATAGTTTCAACTCCAGGGTTGAACGAAAATTTTTATTCAATCGCATAATATAGAACCTTTTGGTCAGTTTTTCCTCTCCGTGTACATCGCATTCCAATCTGAAATTTACTTCATACAATAGTTGGTGACTTGGTTAATTTTCAGAAACCAAAAAAAGATCACGACATAAGCTTTCACATGTCGACGGCAAGAATGATGTGAAGCATGTTCTTAGCAGTGGGCACTGGTATGATTAAGCTTGCCTATTGGGTACTCATTTACAGAGTTTAAAAAAATGTAAGTTACTGGTATTTTCTATAAAGTTTACACATATTTCGGCCAGCATAAAGTAATGTACTGCTTCACGTAGTTGATATTGACAGAAGTGCGTAATGAAACAAAGTATTGAGAAAAATAGGGAATAATCGAGAACACCAGGCCGTGCAATGTAGCATAGAGCATAATGTGCTTTCCATGTAAGGATCTGATGACAGGGTTGTCAGATTGGGCTACTAATCGCTCAAATTCGCATTGAGTAGCCCAAAAGTAGCCCAAAATCTGGCAACACTATCTAACGAATCGACAAGAGACACTGTACTTTGGTAAAAGAAAGACGCTTTTTACAAAACAAAAGTGGCGCTGCTAAGCTGGGTTTAAGACAATTTTGTAGCCTGCCCCCCCCCCCCCTTTCCACAAAAAAGAGCAGATTCTTTACAATTAACAACGTGAATATGAATCACAAGCATAAATTTAGCAACATTAAAATTCACTACGGTCTTTAAAAAAAACAGTGGGGAACGTTTACTTTCTGAAGTATGAATTCGAGCCCTTTACAAAAAAAAAAGAAACGCTCTTCAGCAGTATTTTTGTCTTATGGATCTCACATGCATTTGCATTTATTACTATTCTGCAAATTAAAAGCAGAATGTTTTTAAACTATGATAAGACGTAAATATGTTGAAAAAATTAAAATAGAAATTATAAGATTAAAATTTTGAAATAATAATGTGGAAATTAAAAATTACCAATATTTCAAATTATTTTTAATGTTCATTATCCAAGGTTACAAACTGCATTTTAAAAATATTTAAGAAGAAGCTTTCTTAACATCATTTCACATTTATCATTCGCAACTTTCTTTATACTGGAAAATGTATAACTATACAATTACATTTAATGACCTTGTTTTGAAAAAATCAGCTTATATACAAAGAGGAAATGATGTCCTTAAACTCACTAATACTTGTAGACGTTTGAAGAGTACGTACTAGTAGGTAGTTTCATGTGAAAAGATGCTTAGTTGCATGTTATAAATATAAGTGAAGTGTTATTAAATATGTCTTTTTCCAAAGAGTTAATTTATAGTTACTTATTATATTATTATATGATTTCACTCGAATATATTCCTACTGTAAGTTTCAGAGTTCTGCCTAAGTATCGAAGGCCGGCACAACTGTCAATAACTCCAACTTAAAGACTTCTGACAGTGTTGTTAAATAAAATACGAAGTATTTAATCGCAATTATTATTAAATAAGGAAGAAATAAAAAGAAACCTGTGTTCTCGATAAGATAAATGATAATGGATCAGGTTTTCAGATCTGTGCTGGAATCTAATGTGTCCCATTTGACATCCTACGTATGAACTTGCACAAACATAGAATTTAGATGATATTGTGATAACTAGGGGATATTTAATACGTAGAAGCTTATGTAATAACTCAAAAATTAATTTTGATAATACATAAAATAGATGTGTTACTGTTTCTTACCAGTGGATACAAAACGTAACGTCTTTACGACATCAATACAATATCCTGACGTCTTTATGACATTTTATGTCCATGTTGTTAAGGTGTCTTTACGATGTCATACGACGATGTACAATATTGTAAATATTCAATGAGTTGATTCAGGGGATTCATCTAAAATTTATTTACTACCTTATATTGCATAAAATCTTGTATAGCTTCTTATGGTCGAATTTTACGTATTGGATTGACCAGAAAGTATGTCGTTTTCATGGTTTTATTTCACAATGCTTTCTATAAAATTTGGAAATCATAGTATCCGTTGTCTGCCGGATTGTTGGAGACAAGTGATAAAAAAAGATAATTCATATGTATATTATAGATTAGTGTTCATTGTAATTTTGTAGGAAGCATTGCGAAATAAAACTATGAAATCTTTAAGGATTTTACACGGCTCAAGGAATTTAGATTTGTCCCATTCTTTTTGTGATGAAAGAGCATCACTAGATATGAAATTTAGCAAAGCTATTCGATGCGCTTCTCAGTCGCAATTCTTATACTACAGTTTTATTATGTCCACCAGCCGGCAAAGTAACGTGAGTGGTAGCGCTTCGGTTTTGCAGTCTAAACGATGCGACCTCGAATCTCGCTATCTACACTTTGTTTTTTCATTTTTAAAAAATTTTTTCTTAATAACAATGATTACTAATGTTATTTTATAAAAATCTGAATAATGATAATAATTCTTTTTTTATAGCACCTCCATGATTTCGGCCTATTTTCATGTCAGTGGAGCGGGCCCGCAACTCCGTTTTTTTCACGGTGTGAGTAAAAAGTACTTTCTACTTCCTAGGGAGTAGAAAAATGATGTAAAGGAAAGAATATGGATTTTATTCACGTTAGAGTGTGAATATCATGTCAACGATAACCATGTTTCGTTAAAGGTCAATGTCTGTAAGGGGAATATTATAGCTCTACAGTGGTACTATCTCCACAGTGTTGTTCTTTTATGGTTGAAAATTTCATAAAAACTATATAAATAAAAAATTTGTACTAGTACCAATAAAGATGTTCCTAAATAAATAATTTAAATTTATATTCTAGAATCGATACCTTCGTAAATCGAAGTTGCGGAACCGACCTACAGGTATAAAAATTTCCTAAATCATAGGAGTTGTTAAAAAGAGAATCTTATATGACTAGGGGAGATAATTTCCATGGTTTTTACCGTAGAAATAGAAAGATTTCCTCCTATTTATATAGAGTAGATCCTCCGTTAGTGCGTTTATAAATTTAAAAAAGTACACTTTTCCCGATGTGAAATCGAAACTCTTGAGTGAAGATGAAAAATGCTTACAGGCCATTTATAAATTAAAAATTATATCATTCATAAGTGTCCACCACTTTGCTTTAGAAAAGCAAAGTGTATGCCAATTCCCCACGAACAATTCAAATTCTAAAGAACATTATTAGGGCTGAATTTGAGGCCGTTCCCCAGTTTATTGGAGTCATTGAAAATTTCGACCATTAGATGCAGACCTGTATAAAGAGTCGTGGTGGACACTTGAATGACATAATTTTAAACTTAAAAATGGCATGTAAGAACCTTTCATTTTTACTGTGCTCGTAAAAAAATATAAAGTTTGATTGAATCATTTTTTCAGATCGCAAAGAATACCAGAAATAAAACTTCATTAAATAAAAACAAGCTTTACCAACATAATAAGTTGTACTCGTCACTCTTTCTCGGTCTGATTTTTTCTGAAGCAAATTCACTTCACTTCACTTCACTTTTATTTAAAAATGAAATTTTTGCTCCCTCATAGAGGAAGCTATGTAGTGGTGACAAAATCCAGTTTCCTAAAAAAGATTTTTTTGAACATATTTCAAGGGCAATATATCTAATATGATGAACTGAAAAGATGACAGGATGTCAGTGTGTGTGTGTCTGTGTGTATGTGTGTCACGATCCATCAATTTCCTCAAAACGCGTAGAGATAAATTGATGAAATTTTGCCGTTAGTCCACTATATACATAGTTGAATTTCTTACAATGGTTTAACAAAATATTTTATTTTACAAGTTTTATGTACTTTTATAATTTTCGTAAAATTCATTTTCCACTATAACTCCTCAAATATTGAAAATTTAAAGCTGGTGTAAGGGAAATGAAGATTCCTTTCATTGAGACGAATCGATTGACCTATATGATTAATGCATTTCATTAAAAAATAAGGAAGTTATGTTTATTTATAATTTTGAAAGTTATTTTTTCACTCTATGTTTTAAAATAATCAAAATCTTGAGTTGACGTAAGGAAAATGAATATTCTTTATGTCGAGACGAATCGATTGACCTTTATGATGAATGCATTTAATTGAGAAAGTTTAAAAAAAAAAATGAATGATTATTTAATAATTTAATATATTGATATGTTTTTAATAATCTTTTATTTTTTTTTTATAATACTATCAGATTGAAAAATAAAAAAGAAAAGAAAAAGGAAGAAGGAAAAAAAAAGGAAAATGTTAATCTAGGAAGAAAAGGAGAAGGGACAATTTGGAGAGTATGGAGACAAGGAGAAGGGTGGACTTGGAATGGCAGAGGGGGCGGTTGGAAGAGTAGGGGAAGAGGGGTACATTTGAAGAATTTAGGGAGAGGGGGAAGAATGAACAATGCTGGAAGAGGAACAACGTTTTCAAATATTAAAAATTATTATCTAAAATAAAGAAAAAAAAATAAAGTTAAATATATAAACTTCTTATTGCTTCCTCTATGAGGAAGCAAATCATATTTGCTTAGAGGAAGCAAAGTGCTCATTAAATGAGCACAAAAGTTGATATAACTTTACAGCTAGTTTAATCAATCCACATCAAACAAATATCTATATAACTTTTGACAACTTGTTATGACTCTCAAATGATTTGACTGTGTTGATTGAAACGCTCCTTATTTATTATACAAACTGATTTTAAACAATCATTAGGGCTATCTAAAATATTAAACCCGATTATTTCCACTTCAATCGCTGCTACAGAAATTCCTACGTCTAACCTTCCTCTCCGGCTGACGGACTTACCTAACAAAACTGGAGCATAAGGTCCGTGGCTAAAATTTCAAAGCCGTTTCTTTAAAAAAGGACTTCGAAGCGTATTGAATGATTTTGTAAATTTTCATTTCAAGTGATGCAATTCCATCACGAAATGTTTGGTTTAAATGTAATTTCCATGAGCCATGATATCTCCATGTGAGAAAAGGAGAAAAATTTTAATTGCACACTAGCCACAACATTTTTTTTACATTAAAGCTCATTTAAATAGCATATATTCATAAAGAATTTGGTTAGCGTAGGCATTGCATGCTTCTCGAATATAAATGTTTAATACACACAATTGATGTGAATAAAATCTTGACTTTGGTGAAAAATTGATTAATGTTACTTCAAGATTGAGTACTGCAATTAAAATATATAGATTAAAAATTTTAGAATCGTTGAATTTTCTTAATAGATTTAAAATGAAATGGTATTTAACGAATCTAAGTCAATGCTGTATATTATATATGTATTATTGTCTTATTGTGGAATCTTTTATGCTCAGTTCATTGTATTGTATACGCATAATAGCGCGAAATACATCTATTTTAACAAACAGTACTCAAACTTTCGACGTAATCAAGTCTTGCATGACAAATTACTATATTAAAATTTTAATTACTTACCCTTCTGCCCAATATTTGGTTTATCGCAGCACTCTCTTTTAAGGTACATTCAGCCACTACTTTCGCTCTCATCTCTTTCATGTACAACATAAATGCATTCAAAGGCTTTTTTATGTGTGGTTTCTTTTTATCTGAAAGGAAAAGTAATTCAAGTTAGTACAATTATTGTATAGCAATACATCATTTTTAAGATACACGGGAATAAATACTTAGTCATCATCTACATAGTAATCTTTTACAATATGCATTATATTTTGGAAACACTTCTTGTAAATTATTTTTTAATGCATATTATTATAATTTCTAATATGAGAAAATTTGTATTACACAGTTAGTACTAATATTCATTTAATATCACTTTCTCCTATTTTCAAATTTTTAATTTTTATAAAAGATTAAATGTACTAAATTTAACTTCCACGCTGATATTTATTAGCTTTTTCAACCACACAAATAGATATTCGTTTCCGTTCTTAAGCGGTTTTGCTGGACGAACAAAATTAATAAAATTTATCCCGGTCTCTCCTCCTGTAGCATCTTCCATCCTCCGCTTCCTTTCCCACCGTAACCAACCCGATTGGTGGCTGATAGCCGTTCCTATGTTATACTATTTTTTTACAGTAATTTACGTACCTATATTACGTGGAAAACACCAAATTCATATGGAGTGGGGGATTTTCTACGTAAAATACGTAATTTACCATATGTTTAAAACCATGTATAATACGTAAAAAAACTTCAAGTGACGCGTCATTGCAGAACCCTGGGTAAGGGTTATTCGGCGTCAGGCGCCCCTGATTTGCCTACCCGCAGCAAACATTCCCGTATCCTGCCGCATCATTCTAATATTGACTCGATATTTACCTGCCTTCTGTATAGCTTTGATACTGATCCGATATTTATCCTGACAGCAGCCTAATCTTTACCTGCCTTTATATTTGCATCTGCATACGAGAGTCTAGGTATTATTCATTACTTCCATTTCTTAAATATCACGCCATATGTTCCATTCTCCGTAACGTTAGCACAATCTAATAACGTATACATTCTCGAAACTGTCGTAAAAAACACCCCCATTATAAAGTGCCACTTTATTGACCGAAATTAAGATTCACATGGCGACTTTATCAGCCTGTGGCAGAGAAAGACAACTAAAAACTGGAATTGTAAAAACTAAAACATGGCTTACTGAATAGTATTTGTATAATCGTATGTTTATCGTCACTCTATTCTCGTAGGTGTAGAAAGATTTAGTGTCAATTGGAATACGTAGCGGAGAATGGAAATTAGAATCCAAAATTTCAATATGGATTTAGGTGGTTCAGATCGCTGCTGGATTTCGTAGCTGAGGTGACGACGGATATAGTTCTAGGTCTGGGTAATGGCATACCGACTCTCCCTGTTACTATCGACGTCAAAAGTGCTTTTATCTGTGTCTTGCCTGGCGTGTTCATCGGGAATCTCTAGGAGCATCGTGTTTCGGGCAGACTTCTTACTCTCTATTTCATTCCACAGCTAGGCGAAAGCTTTTCTTCTCATTGGATGACATAGAACGTAGGGTGGTGTGGGTGTTTTTCAAGAAGATGTATTAATGCCAATTTTGTCCGACCTTGATCGGCAGGAATAAGGAGGTTGGGTTTTACTGAATTTTTTTAGACAGACGGTTGAAGCGATTTCTTCTAGGCTCAGAAATTGAGTATCTATTTTTCTTAACCAGCTATACATTTTTGCTAGGGGCGAAGTTACTGTAGTAGATATATCATTCATCAATGACTTTGTTCCAGATTACGACGCTTTCTCTGACTGCAAGCGGCCATACCGCAAAAAAACCAACGACATAATTTATTCTCAAGAACGCAGTCCTGAATTCTCATAATAAACGAAGATATCTTTTTGTTCTTACATGTTTGGTTTCCTAAAATTTCCTAGAAAATCCTCCACGTATATGGCGGTTACCTACAATACCCTTGTGTTTACTCGTGTTTCCGAGGAAGGATCTCGATGGACCAGACGTGTGTTGAAGGTCTCTCTAAACTCCTTAAAACCTACGTCCTACCTTCCCATAATGAGTTTTTCTTTACAGGGAAGAATGACAGGCGGGAAGCCTAGCCAGCGACGACAACGCATTAGGAGGCGCACTGGGAGTTTTGCCGCATTGCGAGAGAGCCAACGAATTACCGCACAGTTAGAACCGCTCAATCCTCTACCTACTCTAATCAATCCGGAAGTTCTAGTGACGTGATTGCCCGTTTTGCGGTGGTCATTTTGGACTAAGAAAAGCTTGAATTCATGACCCGTTTGAAGAAAAATCGGCCCGGACCTCGCAAGTGGATCGCTTTAAAAATAAAAAAGGCTCTCGCAGCACAGAGGGAACTCGTGCTATTACCAGAGGGAACTCGTGCGGAGAAATCTCCGAGTGACTGTTACCGCATGTGTACCTAGTGTTCCCTGAGACAGGAGTGGACTTGTATCACCGCCACGACTCCCTGGAGACGACATCTTTATCGCGGACAGCTTTTTGCTTCGTGATGGAGTTACAGTAACGTTCGGAAAAGATATAACGTTCCAGCCACGGATTGAAAAATGTGCGAAGCCTCGCAACGGAACCGCCAGCCGAGAGTGAAAGCGAGGATGATGATGTCATCGTAATCCAGGCTTCCCCGTTGAAGGAATCGCCCAGAAGGAAGGCTCTACCAAAAATCACGGACACTCGCACCCTGAAGAAACGGTATGCCCTAACCACTTCCTCGAACCAGCCTCTGTGTTATTTAATAAAAATAATAATAAAGAACCCTTATAAAATTGTATCCTCCTCTTCCAATTCCCACATAAATATTTGACCAGTAGTCTGCCTACACTATGGGGCTGAATTCAGATATCCTTCATCTATAGCATGATTGTCATAGTTGATAGTTCCCGTTTCCTGCCCTCCCTTATGCGGTTAACTGGGCATTACTGGAGTTGGAGTGAAGCAGCATTCATATTGATATTTTGTTTTTAGTTGCGGCTATTTGTTACCAATGAAGAAACGAAAAACTAGAAGAAGTTATAGCTGAATTTTAGTCATCCCCACGCCTTAAATTATAACTTTCCCGTAGGAAAGATCCCGGAAAGGGAATCAGGGTATAACCAAACGAACTCCTCCGAGCAGAAGTAACTAAATTAACCATCTAAATCGTCGATACTTGTTAGTCTAATATATTTTTGCCGATATCGGCATTTTAGCCATTCCTATCTTTATGTGTTAATACATTTTTAATTCTAAATATATATACTAACCTTGATTATTCTGTTGACCTGTATCTTGGGTTTTTGTATTATCTGTTGATAAGGTCGAAGAGTTTTTCTGTTCAATTGTTGACCTGTAACATAAAGAAACAATTGTTGGATTATTATTATATTAGCGCTATATACGTGATTGCTTAATTTTTATGACACTGTACCGTTTGGAATAGGTTTTCTTGACTTCATGATTTACAGATTCATGTTTAATGGAAGATATGGCATATACCGGAAGTGAATTTTGTATGTTGGACAATTGTTCATTTAAATTGGTCATAGGTCCGTCGAAATATGGATGTGGTACGTTCAATGGATTTCTTAAAAGATTTGATGGCATACTCCAATTTATCTGTTGCCAAAGGCGTTGTCTTGCTTCTAACATAGCCAGTAGTTGCACATAATTATGCTGTGGGGTAAGAGACTGTGGAGATACACTTCTTGGTATAGACATATTAGACATTTGCATTAAACTACTCATGAAAAGAGCTGAGAGTATTTCCTGTTCTACATTATTTGAAACAGAATCTTCCGACTTTATTGTTTCCTGTAGTAAGGATATGTCACCATGAATCTTAGTATCTTCTATCTTTTCTATTTTATCCTTATCAATTTTTTGCATTGTCTCTACTACATTCTCTTCAAGTAAAATGGAGCCATTATTGTTGTCCTTTTTTATAACTAAATCTAATGGCTCTAAAGACTCGGATTCCATCGCCGTTTAGGATTATATTTAGAATGTTTTCTTCATATACCATCACATCAGCACAATAAAATAATCTTTATGTTCTGCCCCATTGAGCTTTTTCTGATAGTCGATTTTTAGACTCAGTTGATGTTGGTGGACATTCATTTTGATGATCAATCCATGTCTGTTGCACAAAAGTAGATAGAAAACATTATTCTCGTTATCACTTCATATACATAACTAAAAGATTATCTTTGCGTAACATTTAATTATTATTAAAGTTAAATGATGTGAAAAACTGTTGGTCTACTATTCATTTTTGTTTTTGTCAATATTTTAAAATATTGAATTTTTCATGTGAAAAAATTCTCTCATATATTAATCATCATTATTGTTATATGATATTTAATATAATATAAATAGTTAAATATTTATTATTAATTTAGTGATTTGTAATGAAATTCAATGAATATCCAAAGGTTTTTCATTCAGATAGTTAATTTCACTGAATTTTTCTTGTTCTACTATCTTTTTCCTATATTTGCCTCTCCCTTTTGTTATAACTTATACTTGTGAGTTATCAATGACAATCGTATTAGTTGCCGCCAGAGAGAATAGACCCACGATTAATATTGAAAAGAATAATAATATGCTTTAAAATAGAAGCAGTGTACTGGAGTTATTTTCAGACTCTAGATATTTATTTATGTATTTTCTTAAACTACTTTGTACTGGATATGGATTAAAAGAAGTGTTTGTGGTGTTTCCAGCTTAGCTTACATATTGAGTTATTTTTAAAATGATTTTCTCAACATGATGGTGATAGAATTGCTGTTTTCTAATTTTTAAAGCCAGAGGTTTCATATAGGCCCTAAAATGTGGAAAATTCTTTGAAATCTTTTGAAATTATTTTAAATGTTTGGAAATTATTAGAATTATTCTGAGATCACGAAAAATCCTCTGACATATATTAAAAATATTTTGAAATCCGTGAAATCTGTTTATGTACCGTGAAATCGTGCGACATTATGTCAGGAGTCCCTAGAATCTGTAATTTAATGAAGAAATGTACAGTTCAAACGAAACCCTGAAACCGAGGGCCTGGATAAACAAAAGTGTCGGGAATATCTTGATATTCTGAGAATTATATGTATGTGAGCCATTCCATACAAAATTTACAATCAAAATTTTTTTTCGCACAAAATATTTTTTTTGTATTTTTTGTTCGAAAATATTGTATACGTATTTTTTTATTTCGACATGATATTTAAAATTTCGGAGTTGTGACTTTTTAAACTTTTCACGTTCGAAAAATCTACCTTTAAATATTTTCGAATAGAAAATAAAATATTCGACTAAAAAAATAAGTGGCTGCAGTAAAATTTAGGATTTTCTCTCAGCTTTTCAATAAGCATTACAAGAAATTCATTAGACCAATTGTTTATAAAAATATGGCCTATTTTTATAAACAAATAATTTTTTTCCAACTTTGGAACTAATTTTTGTTTTTTTTTTTATTGTAAAATTTACTTTAGACACTTTAGTCACTACTCCCAAAATTTGGGAATGAACCGTTGGAAATTTTGTCTGTAATAAATTTTTTTACTTTAGCTCTCGCGCTCGAACCACGCGCGATCGGCCGATTGTACTTGCTTCAATACATGGTGCAACTTGTCGCGCCCATGTATTGCGCTTGACGCATGAAGTCATTTTCCTCTGTGTACTTTTTAGAAGTGTTGAGCAAAAATTTTTCTAACATGTCAGAATCAAAATTTAAACATGTGTGCTGTAATCCCTTCAACAAAGAACATCATACTGGAAAAGAACAGAAAAAAAATTTACGTCGTGTTTCTTCTTCGTCGCTTGAAAAATTAGATTGTTTAAAACCTGACGATTTTTTGTGTCCACCTTGTAGAAAAAAAGTGGCAGAAATCCCTAAAAATCTTCCTGAGTAATTCAATTCTTTTTCTTATTGAATTTTATTTTTTTATGAGATTTTTCCATTTAAAATTTATGTTGCTAAAGTTAAAAAATTTATTACAGACAAAATTTTCAACGGTCCATTCCCAAATTTTGGGAGTAGTGACTAAAGTGTCTAAAGTAAATTTTACAATAAAAAAAATAAAAAAATTAGTTCCAAAGTTGAAAAAAAATTATTTGTTTATAAAAATAGGCCATATTTTTATAAACAATTGGTCTAATGAATTTCTTGTAATGCTTATTGAAAAGCTGAGAGAAAATCCTAAATTTTACTGCAGCCACTTATTTTTTTAGTCGAATATTTTATTTTCTATTCGAAAATATTTAAAGGTAGATTTTTCGAACGTGAAAAGTTTAAAAAGTCACAACTCCGAAATTTTAAATATCATGTCGAAATAAAAAAATACGTATACAATATTTTCGAACAAAAAATACAAAAAAAATATTTTGTGCGAAAAAAAATTTTGATTGTAAATTTTGTATGGAATGGCTCATGTAGAATTCAGTCATGTAGCAATCATATAAAAACAAACGAACGCAGTTCGAAATGCTTGAATTAGCTACATTACACGTTGTTTCGCGTATCCAAAATTTTTCTTGGAATTAAATGAGGGATAGAGGGTGTTGGAGTTTATCTTCTTCTAGAGTAACAAGCTATTTTTCTTGTTTACCCAAACAGTATGCTTAGTGCCTCAGAAATGTATTCCTATGTGCACTACCTAGAAAAGTTGTAGCAAACATTTTAAATATACACCACATTATCCTTGTCTTATCTTAATTTTAATTCAATGACACTCAAACAATTTGTTCGAGCGATCGAGATATATGACTTAAATAAAACCTCAGTATGTTTATGTGTATAAAAGATGAATGTAGCAGTAATGAACGGCTGACTTTTTACATAAATACGTTAACATTTTAAGTCATATATTGAGAGATCGTGACAGTTTTTTAAGTTTTATTGGCTTAAATTAAAGATAAGATTTCAAGGATAACGTGGTCAGAGTTTAAAATTTGACTAATTTTTATCTTATCACATTCTCATCAGAGAAGGTATTTGATTTGTATTAAATTTGATCCCACCTCCCGTTTTATCAAATGTTCAAATTTTATTTTATTATATTGGATTGTCCTTTAGTATTATACTCTTCTTCTGTTATATGGTGAATGTGTAATGAAAATAAGTTATAAGTATAATTTTTCAGAGGCAAGATACAAGCGAATTTTCAAAAGCTTTCTAACTGTTTTTTAAAATATGTATCTTTTTTTTGCCCGACTTATCGTATTTTAAATTCATTTTATTGTGGAACTTTTTTTTTATAAATAATTTTTAAATCACAATTTAATTGAATGAACAGTCATTAAAAAACAAGTTTTTAAAAGTTTAGGAACAAGTTTTTTGTGTTTTTGCTTCATCATAGAAGAAGCGTTGTAGTTCTTACATTTTCCAACGTTCTAATTAATTTTCTGGACGAATATGAGTACATATGTATATTGAATTTTACAATTTTTATATACTTTTATAATTTTTGTAAAATTTATTTTTCGACTACACTTATCTCCCGATCGAGGGCACTTTTCACGCTTGGCTGATTCTACGCCCCCCCCCCCACCCTCGGCAGCCAACACTGGAGTGCCGGCGCTCGAACCTTGAAGTCAGCGCCGTACTGCGTAGTCTTCGTAGTATAGGTATTAACGAATCTTAAAGTCTACATACATTCGGTCCTGAGTAGTGACGTCAGTGCTCGCTCGAGCTATTTTAATCGCATCCGATCGAGGGCACTCGACCCCCGAGCGGTGCCCTCGATCGGGAGATGAGTGTATAAGTTCTCGAATAATAAAAATTTAAAGCCTATGCAAGGAGAAGAAAGATTCCTTGTGTTGAGTCGAATCGATTTACCTGTAAATTTAATACATTTCATTGAACAATAAAAAAGTTATGGTTATTTGTAATTTTGGAAAATTAGTTTTTCAACTTCAAATTATCAATAATTTAAGCGTATACAACATCAAAAGTGATTCCTTGCTTGGAGGCGAATCGATCGTTCTCTATGACTAGTACATTTCATTGAAAATCAACAAAATTATAGTTATTTATAATTTTGGAAAATTTATTTTTCAACTGAAACTTTTAAAGAAAATAAAAATTTCTTGTGTTGAAACGAATCAGATGACCTAATATTAATAAATCTATGAGGAGGCAAATCATATTTACTTCCAAAAAGCAATGTGCTCTTTGAATGAGTTCAAAGGCTAACGCAACTTCACAGTTATTTTTTTTTAATTTGATTAAAATTTATATGAGATAATTATTGATTATTTTCTTTATTATTGAACATTTTATTTCTCTCTCTTAATTTCTTAATTAAAAAATAAACTTTAGTTAGGGACCATCCATACACCACGTGGACAGTTTATTGAGGAGGGGGAATATGGGGGGCCCAGGGCAGCTAGAATACACATGAACACACGTTAAGGAGTTATTCTACATTACTAGCGCCGCCGACGGCCGCTACGCGGCCGTCAACGTTGCTTCGCCTTCAAATTCACATGCGGTGCTATCTGCTGGGCGCTTTCGTGACACTTTCTATGATATGAAATGCCATTCTATATTCGCTAACTTCTATATCAAACATGGCCCCCTTTAATTTTAACATGGCTGCCTGCATTTCGATATATTTCGAGTTCGATTCGAGATTTCCATGCCATGCTTTTTTTACTATAGGATACGCTTAAAAAAAAGAGCTATTTTTCAACTTTTTTTTGAGTATGTCAAGAAAGATATGAATATAAATATTTTTAGGTATGATAAAACATGTCTTAAAATACGTAAAAAAAATTGTTTTTTATTTATTTTATTGCATTGTTATTGTTTTAAACGCGTTTTTTCAAAACAGCGTTTTTAAAATGGTACCAAGGATTTTATGAAAACTATTCGATCGATCCTTATAAAATTTAAACCACACATCCTACACATATTGAATTAGGTCTGTTGCCTATAATATATTAAAAAATAACATGTTTACTAATTTAAAAAAAAAAACAGTGAAAAAAAATGAATTTTTACATTCTTATCAGAGAGAATGTATTAGATTTGTGTAAAGTTTGACCCCCCCAGTTTTCATCAAATGTCCACGTTTTGGGACCACCTGAACCCGAAAAACATGTTTTTACGAATGTGTCTGTCTGTCTCTGTCTGTAAGATTTTAAAAACTGGAGTATTTTGAAAATTTTTGAAACCACTTTTTTTTTTAATTTAAAAATTCTAATGACGGATGTTCCTAGTACTCAAAAAGACGAACAATTTTTCTTAATGACTTTTTTGGATAAAAAAAAAATTGAGAGACTTATAACATTTTGAAAATCTAAAAAAATGAAATAAAACTTGAATTAGAAGCCAAACAACGCACGATATGAAAAAAAGTTTAAAGATGAAAAATGTTTTTTTTTAACACTCTATAGGATAGGCATAATACCTTTTTGAATTTCCTTAAAAAATCTAAAATTCAAATTTTGAGCCTTAAAGAGATCTACAAGTTCCCCTTGAACCATTTTTCAGCAGGATGAGTAGTTTTCGTTTTAATCATGAAAAATATTGTTAAACAAAGCCGAGCGCGAGTGCCCTGATGAGAATGTGCTCCTTAAGGTCGATAGAACCTTAAGTAAATTAGTTTTCGTTCGCATTCCATTTCGTTTTGTAGTAATTTAAATTAAAAAAATAGGTGCCAACGCGCAAGCATCGCGAAGCGCGCAACACGGAACGCGAAGCGCGACGTGTGTATGAGAATGTGCCCGCGTAAGCGGGCAGATTTTTTTTCTTTTTAATTTTTGTCCGCTATTTTGTTATTTTTTCATAAATATTGATTATTATAGGCAAGAGACCTAGTTTTAGTAATACTGAAGCTAACCCACTTTGGTTTTTTTTTTCAGCTAGCCATTACCAAGATATCCCTGGTACCGTTTACCCTTTTGATTTTGAGAAGCCTGCGCACAATCATTATTTTTAATATAAACATTGAATAAAGTTAATAAAAAAATTTTTTATGTAGTTTAATACATGTTTTATCATACCTAAAAATATTTATTTCCATATCGTTCATGATATGCTCAAAAAAAATGTTCAAAAATAGCTCTTTTCTTCAGCTTATAAAGTAGAATAACCCCTTAAATTCGTTAAATTTACAAAAAATATATTGAAATGAGTCAAGATAATATATTCGACATATATTCGAATTATTTATATTGTGCTTGCACATGCTTCTACGCCAATAATACCTGTTTTTATAAAATATCAAGAGTCCACGTAGATAGAGTACGGTAAAGAGGGGTTTAAAATGCGATGAAAAATTATTCACGTGGTGTATGGATGGTCCTTTACAGTAAAATACAGGGTGAGTTTTGTAACTTGAGACATTGAAATATCTCGAAAGATACGCATCTTACGTAAAATATATCCATAATAAAAACTTTTTATTTTCGAGGGGGAAAATCAATTCTGCAAAAATTTGCCACACAACTCCCCCCTACGAGGCTGTGGCGGTGGTAACTTTGTAATTTTAAATGGCAACCCCAATTTTTTATAACGGATTCAGATTCTCCGTCTAAAAATACGTAAGTTTTATTGGAAAAATTTTTTTCGATTCGAGATAGACGGCGCTACA
Organism: Synergus japonicus; assembly: GCA_900474275.1. Lineage (NCBI taxonomy): Eukaryota > Metazoa > Arthropoda > Insecta > Hymenoptera > Cynipidae > Synergus > Synergus japonicus. Next base: position 56,888 of record UCOH01012734.1, read on the forward strand.
GTTGCGAAAAATGTAATTATCAACAACTATATTTTTCGAAATCTAAGTGCCATCTATCTTGAATCGAAAAGAATGTTTCTAATAAAACTTACGTATTTTTTGACGGAGAATCTGAATCTGTTATAAAAAATTGGGGTTGTCAATTAAAATTACAAAGTAACCCCCGACCTAGCCTCCTGGAGGGGAGGGATGGTGAAAATTTTTGCAGAATTGATTTTCCCTCTCAAAAATAAAAAATTTGTATTCGAGACATTTTTTTCGTAGGATGCGTATTTTTTGAGATATTTCAATGTCTCAAGTTAAAAAACTCACCCTGTATTATAGAAAACGTGATGAGACAAAGGCTCCAGGACTTTCATAAATTTCTAGCATGGTCACTTCAACAATCTCTTTTTTATTACTAATTGATCAAACTAGAACCACCCAAAATACATATTTTTTTGAATTGCAATAAAATTTATTTACTCCAAAATAGTATTTAGAGAACTACATGATATTTACAACTTAATACCACAATTTTCTAACTGATTATCTTTTATCAAATATTTTCTTTTGATATATTTCTAAAAGTCCTCTTTCAATTAGTAAGATCTAGTGTAATTTCGAAAATTATTTATTTAAAAGTTGTTTATTCTTTGTAATTGTATTCTATATTGTATTATATATTATATGTAATTAAAAAAACTCTTGAAAATCAATAATTTCCAAAATTACACTAAATTTCACTATCTTAAAATTTTTTTAACTGAGAGCGATTTCTTACAATTAGAAGTATCAAAAGAAAATATATGGTAAAAATTGAGAGCTAGAGATTTAAATGTTTGAAAATATTTTTAAATAACTAATTTCCGAAATATATACTTGTTACTAAATAAAATTCTTGTGCCTGTACATTACACACATTGTTTTTCTTATTTAAAACAATTAATTTTTACAATAAAGCACAATCCCAGTGCTTTTTAATTTTTTTCTCAACCAAAGATCTTTTGAAGTATTAAAAAAATGTAAATAAATCGAATTGGCTAAAATTTGAAGATAAATAAGTGTTTTTGAAGGTATTTTCAAATTATGAAAAAATAAACATGAAGCCTTTACAAAAACTGATTGGGGACTAAAAATTGGGATTCCTTGGTAAATTTTACATGAAAATGTGTAGTTTTAAAAAAATTCAATTAAACCTAAGCCAAACGGTATAAATTAATATAAAATTCTTCCGAAGAATTTTAAAAGTAACAACAAATTCAAAATGCGATAATTCTTCGAGAAAAATTTTTTCGAGCAAACTAACACAGACCTATTTTTTTGTAATAACGTGTGTAGGTTTTAAAAAAATCAATGAAATAAATGTGAGTGTAGTAGAAAAAAAAATAATAATAAACTAAAATATCAATAAAATTGGAAAATTCTTTTAATTTTGTTAAAAATAAATATATAAAAATGACTGAAAGAGATATTTCACTGCATGAAAGTTTATTCTGTAACTATTCTGAAAAATGCGTCACTTCCAAGCGAAAGAATGAATTTAAAAATGAATAAGATATGAAAAGGCAAGGGATCATCTAAAATTTAGGTCATGCGACTCAATTATTTTTGCATTGAATTCAGGTGAGCATCATATATAGGATATACCGGGTGTAATGAATGTAGTGGGCAGAGACACAACATTCGACATTGTGAGAATAAGTGTCATTGTTATATTAATTTATGTTTAGATTAAGGTATCCCTTTTTAAGTAGGGTTAAGCAGTAATTCTTGTTAATATTTTCATTTCTTTTTATATTCGGTTTAAATTGACTTATGAGGTCGATAGGGTAGCGGCCTAACATAGAAATAAAAAAAGTTTGTTATATTGTTCAAGACTAGAGGGTTGGTTTTTCAAGTAAACTTTTTAAAAAACGGGTTGCTTCAATTTATAATTTTATAATTAATAGAAGTATATATTATTAGTAATATTGGTTTGAATCACTAAGGTAAAAAATACTGCGAGTTTGATGGTAAATTAATTGGCCTATTGATAGGCTGCATGCACTAGTTGCAATCCTTAAATTAATTTTCAGTTCGTTATGGCTTAATTGAGTTTCAATGTAAAAATTTCTTATACGTGGATAAAAAATTGATTTAGAACAAACTGATGGTCTACCGTCTTTATCACTTAAGAGTATTCACTGTTTTGAAAAATAAATAGCATTAATGCTTATAAAGAGATAATAATTACACTTTACACTTTTTCACTGACTGATCTCGTCCCACAGTTACTGCTTCCATCTTGCCTATCATACCTCTCTGTTAAATTTTAATGGCTTCATCGTCGTTCAAGATTTTTATACACATTCATACACCGCAGGATATTGTCACATGGAATCTCATTACAAATTCGTCATTGGTTCGCCGAGATATTCCGTTAAGAAGAAAATATTTTTGCAGTGCTATTACGTATCGTGGAAAGCAAGAATCACCAGCGATGTTGCGATTGATTATCCGTGGTGGGAGGCGGGTGCACGGGCCATCATTGCAATTCATGGCTCTACAACTACATCTGGCAGTATCCTACCAACCAATGTATAATTCGCGTGGGGGTGAAAATCGCATTCTTTTTTTGGCGGGCTTCATGGCGCTGCCGTCGCTAAGCTACAGAGCAGATAGCCAGTATATGTATTCACATAAGTGCTATGTTTTCGAGCATAACAATCACATAACAATATTACTATGTTCTTCCTTTCATCTATTACTAACTGAAAAGACTCATATCATTAAAGATTCTTCAATGATATGATTAACTTTTTCCAATATTCACAACCTTCTCTATTTTTTTATTTCAACATTACATTAAATCTTTCTGCATTTCCTTCAACATGATACATTCTTCAATGAACAATTCGAGGTTATTATTTTACACAATCTGATCAAGCTACAATTGATGAATTCAAGTTATTAAGCCAAAACAGACAATATATTGTAAAAGGCGAATCGTGCCATGATTAAATGAGTGTTTCTTTTATTAAGGAATAAAAAATGTACAATATGAGAAATAAAAGGGGAAAGGAAGGGATGAAGGAGAGAGAGAGAGAGAGAGAAAAGACCGTCAGATAGGGTATGATAGAGCAAGATTGATAGACAGAGGCCGAACTCATTTGAAAACTAAGAACCGAATGACCATGTTAATGAAAGAAAATTATGTAGCTTAAGAGGGAATCACCAAATACTAATGTAAATTAGAAATCTACTGAGAGAGTAATAATCAATACATTGCGGAAACAGCGCAGCCGCCGGATTGGCTTGGCATTCTACTATTCGATAAACACTACTCACGTTCATTTGGGGTAGTTACTTAGAATGTGCTACCCTCATCGGAAATTTTTTGTACTAATGTCAAGCTCGAGCCTCAATACTTCTTTATCAATCGGTTATATCGTTATTATATGTTTAGCGTTCAACTACACGACTATGTGGTTACTCATTTTCTGATAGACTTTTATTTACCGACTGAGATTACTAAACTTGGTTAGGAAATGAAGAACACTACTACCAGGAAACCTATCAGTCCTTCCATCGATTTACTCTTGAGCCCAAGATAAGTTTGGGTAAGTGGTATAAGTGACCGATACATTAGCTTTAGAACGAAGGGTTGATCAATTTTCAAACTTTGTGCAGTTTTTTTCACTGTTTTTTTTTTTTAATTTCACTTGAAATATTTTTAAAATCATTAAAATCTTTTTAGAAACCGTGAAACCTTTCGAAAACCCTTGATTTTTTACTATTTCATAAAAGAGATAAAAATATGACATACAGATTTCATTGTACATATGCGTTTTAAGACTCCGAAAGTCTATAAAAATGATATCATTAAAAATTATTCAATTTAAAATTGAAAACAATAATGATTCATCACTTATATATAAATATGAAGTGTTGAGAATTAGATCACTTTCAGTTATTATATTTGTACGTATTCTTAATTTTTCTATTATATGTATACATCTTTCAAGATGTTCTTGTAGTAGTTCGGTAACTTATTTTTGTCTACAGATTTCTGATTTTTTTTTTAGTTCTCTGTGTAGCTTTTTGTATTATCTGATATGCTTGATCAATAATCGGAAGGTTATCGGAGAACTGTATTCAATTTTTAGACTTCTATTTTCTGTCATCTGCATGTGTAGGGCATGCTTATTATTGCCATTTTATTTGCTGGATTCCTGTAGCTGATTTATGGTGACCACACTGCAGTTTTATTTCATTTTTTAAATACAAAGTTTGTATTTGTCTTAACAGGTTAAATTTTCTTTTATCATTGAATCTCTACATAGATCTCTACAATCTTTATATGTAATTATATATTTTCCATCAAGTGATTCACGTATTGGGTTGGTATCTTTGTTGTTTTCAATCTTCTGTAAATTAGAAAAAATATTTTCGGAAAAATGACCTCTATTGCAAATGTTAGTTATAGATTATTCCATTGGAAAGCAGAACTGTAAAGCTGAAACATTGACTTTTTCATAGACTTAGTTCTGGACTAAAATACTTCGAAGCATTTTTTCTTGCTGTTGGATCTGAATGTCTAATATTGGATCGTGAGATTTATTTGTATAAATCACTTCATTTTGGATTTCTTAACCATAATCATAACAATAACAATCACCATAACGTTTTCTTTCATCTCTAATAGATGCACTAAATGATAGTGCAAATGAATTAGAATTTACTTGTGGTTTCAGATGCATTGGACATGGGTCAACCATGCAGCATAATTTTCTACAGCTTTACCAAAACTTTTTTTTAAAGGTGCTCGGCCGTTTACGGTTCAAATCAAGTTTTCATTAAGAAGCATATACAATAAAGTGCATTGTCAACTGAAATTCAAACTTATTGTTAGATCCTTTTGTCGCTTTACTATTTAATTTTTTATATGAATTCACAACTTACCTATGATTGTGATCTAGATTGGAATGCTCCGTTTTTGGTGCAGAAGATACCAGCGCATGAGATGCTAATGCATGTGCGTGCGGACTTAAACCTGGATGTGGAGGCATTAGGCCTGTTGGTGAAAATCGGTAGAGATCACTGAAAAAAAGAATAAATCAGAAAAAATGTTATAATGAGAGAATGAAGTTGACGCTACTATTGACGTCTCAATAGTAGTATTAAGCGCGGAGGGGGGGGGGGGGGAAGTTCGGTATTTAAACCTTGTTTTTTCAAATTTAAAATAATTTTTTTATTTGAAAGTAAAACATTTTAAAAAGAATTTTGTGTGAAAATTTCAGGTCAATCAGAGTGAAAATGATGGAAATATAGAGTCAGTTGCTCCACCTTCATTTCGTATGCTTGCTTGAAAACCGTGCGGCGCGATTTCTTTAAAGCGTTCTTCTGAAAAGTGTCATTTTAAAGTCGGTGGAGAGCATAACTCAAAATCTACTGGGCCGATGGTTTTGAAATTTTGCACAGTTGTTCTTCACATATTTCTCAAGGTAACGCTGGAGCCTTTTTCGTTTTTTAAAATAATTTTTTATTTTCAATAACAAATTAATGGATTTTTTTTAGCGAAAATCGTGTTTTTGGCTTCCAAATGCTACAAAAAATTCAAAAATCGAAAAAAAATCATCCCAGCGTGACATTAAGAAACATCTCTTTTATAAAACCCTCTAGAGATTCGCTGTTACTCGCTCAATTTTTAATATTTTAAAATATTTTTCAAAATAAATTTCCAAGCTTCTTTCCTATGGAATATACAAAATTTTGTCCCACATGTTTTTGATAGCTTTTTTTATGGTCTATCGAATGTTTATAACCATTTTTTAAAAAATTGAAAATTTGACCGATTTTTTGGAAAATCAAAATATTTTTGACTATTGCAGACAAAAGGCGTTTTTTTTGTCTCAAAATAAAGCTTAAGTCTTTATCTTTCGATGCTGTAAATTTCATCTTGCCGTTTTTTGTTGTTTTCGAGAAATTAAATAAAGAGTAAAGCGCCGCGCTGACGGCTCTCGAAACTACTGGGCTTCTCGCTCGGCGGAACATCTTCGGACTCATTTATCGTATCAATTATGAATATTTATTATTTATTAAACTGCTCTCTGCATTGTACAGAGTTGAGTTTATTATTAAAGTTTTCTAAAGCCTGCATTACGGTCATTATAGGAACGCAATATTAAGGAAATAAATTTCTATCTAATAAATATATTGTAATACGTGGAAATATTGTCATCGTGGTCGCCATTATTGCGTTAGATGTAGGGTTCGATTTTATTTATAAGCTATTTAAAACATATCCTTCTTTCCCTTCTTTTCTCTGATTGATTTCTCTGTTTCTTATATGAAACCTTTGAGTAATTATTATTCTACTGCAGTAAATGATTGGATGAGAAAAAATTCACGTTCTTCTATCGGATTAAAGGATATTTATTCTATTTTCGGACAAGCATTTATAAAAGCTTCAACGATGGAGAATGCAATTAATGGATTCCAAAAAACAGGAATATATCCATTAAACAAAAATATATTTCGAGAAGATGAGTTTGCAGTTATTTATTCACCATGCTCAGTTTCAAATGAGCCATCAGGTATTTATATAAAATTATGCAATATCTTGTTTTTAAGGTAAAATATAATTATGTTTGTAGAAAATTAAATTATTCATTTCTTCTTTTGTAGCTGCAAATTTAGTTCATGCAGTAGGAATGATCAATGACGCAGATAATGCTTTAAGTACTCTTCAAAGTCTAGCAATGAATAATAATACTTTATCAATGATTTCCATGTGCAATTAAAGAGAAGAGCCAACAATTACAGAAGAAGCGCAGTCAAACATAATTTTAGCTACAAATTCCACATTCGATGAACGTGTAACAATGGTAGTAGATGCTGAAACTGTAGATTTAAATGAAAATGATGCAAAATTTGTATTAATGCATCAATTAAAATCAAAATTGATGAACACTGTAGAGAAGTCGGTGGATAAACTTCTGCAAGAATATATTAAAAAATTAAAAAACAATTTCAGTCAGGAAAATAACCAAAAACAAACAAAGATAACTATATTTACGAAATCAAAAACTAAACAATATATTATGAAATTTAGTTAATTAACTTATATACAACTTACTTACAGAATAAAAGACGAGCTAAAGGAAAGGCATCAGTAATAACTTCTGAAATTTACGAAGCAGAACTTGCTATAAATAAAACTAAAAGAAAAAAACCTGTAATTACGTCAATTCAGTCTAAAAGAAACAAAGGTTTAACTGATATTACAAATGAATCATAAAATGCAGTTACTCCATCCAGTTCCATGAATGTAACAAATGGAATTCAACTAATAAACGAATCAGAACTTGCTTCGAATCATTTCGAATCAGAACAGTTTTACAGAAAACTTAATGATTTTGATTTTCCAAAAAATCGGTCAAATTTTCAATTTTTTTAAAAATGGTTATAACCATTCGATAGACCAGGAAAGAAGCTATCAAAAACATGTGGGATAAAATTTTGTATATTCCATAGGAAAGGAGCTTAATATCTTTGAAATAGCACGAAACCGCACAAAATCGAAAAATTCGAAAAAATTCCCCCTCCCCTATCTCGGTAAATTTTTATCCAATCGAAAAAATCTTTTACCTCTAAAGATCTACCTAGTAGGATTATATTTTATCTAAGTTTGATTTCAATCAGACAAAGTCGAATTCTGAGGGTGGTCCACTTGAGGAGTAATTGAAGCACTTTTAAATTTCATCATCCCGTTATTAACTTTTTTTAAAATATTTTAGTCGCTAATTGAATAACTTTAGGCACACTGAAATTTCGTGTTATGTTTATGAGGAATTAATTATTTCTCAATATTCCAAATTTATTTGTATGTTTTAATTTATTGAATTATACGCTTTATATACCCATGTAAAAATATTCTACATAATTTCTATATAGAAATGATTGTACAAAAAGTGGACATGCAATAAACATGATTTATCAAATCAAGGAAATTGATTTGAGAGTATATAATTTTGATAAAATCATTTTTATGCCACAATTAAATCCTCATTTTTTACACGTGTAATAAAATGAAAATATTTGAAATATTTTCAGTCAATGAGAAGAAACTAACCTTGGTAAGCTGGAACCACTAATAGGCAAACTCGTTGGGTAAGGACTTCGAAATCCGGCACTCGTCGGAGAGATGGGGTACATAGTTGGCGTGTGCCTAAAAACATATAAATTCAGTAGTTGATGAAACTAAGTTTTATTCATATTTGACACAAAATATATTGCTTGTATAATACATATAATATATCTATATACATCATTTCAACATCATTTCAAGCTAACGATAATGGCCACATTGCATTTTCATTCTCAAAGAAAATTGTTGATAAAAATTGTAACAACAAAACAGTATTGTCAAAATGTCGATATTGATCATCACATTTAAAACACAAGGGCAGATTTTTTTTTTAAAGTGCTCGATAAATAGTTGAAGGCTGTTGTAATTATGTGTAAACCCAATAAAAATAAAAATAATAGGACAAATCGACCAAATCTCATACTGGCTGGAGAAAGACGAATTGCAGATTTGAATACTCTTGCAGATAATTTGCAGTACAACAAATATGCTAAAATGATCTCATTGAAAAATAGAATAAAGAAAACTACTTAGATTAGGTTTGAATTTCATTTTACATATTGTACAAGTTTTTTAAAAATGTTTTTTATGGGTGAACAATTATGTGTACTTTAAACAGTAAGCAGGGTTCGATTTCGGCACAACTACCTTAAAGTAATCCGAGTAAAAATTATTCGTCTTCAGGTTGTCGAGAAATTTTTTTGCTAAACCTTTGGAGAAACAAAATTAGCTCTTATGGTAATTACCACAATCCATTTTATTATTTAATTTTTATGCAATAATAAATAATTAATTAAAATTTGTTAAAAGTAAGATCTTGTGAAATTTCTTTAAATTTCGTAAAATCACTTGATATTACTTAAAATCATATGAAATCTTTTAATTCTTTTAAATTAATTAATTTAATCTTTTAAATTGTTAATTCTTTTAAATTGTTAATTCTTTTTTAAGATTGGACGGGCCAATGCAGTATGCCCCACTCCCCATATATTTTTTGTTAAAAAGTTAAAAAAAAAAACTTACCAGGATGCTGCGACTTGCGACATTTCTGGACTAAGCATAGAGTACGGATACTGTCCCGTCGAGAAAGGATACATTGGAGCTCTAGTAAGACCTGAAATAAATTAAGTGGATTATTTCGAATATTTTTTTCCTTTCGTATTGAACGTAGTATAAATACAAATATAAAAATTAGGTTTGGAAATACAGAGCTATTAATAATAGAGTTAATATTAAAAATTCCGCGCGCGTCAACCTTTAATATTTGGTAGTATAATATTTTAGGGATTTTTTACGAATAATGTATAATATACAGTAATACACGAAAACGACTGGGATAATGGCATAGCCGGATAAGTATGTATGTAAAAAGTGCCCTTGAGACTTATCCACTTGGACCTATATGTATGTGTATGTACGTTAAGAAAAGAAAACTCTTTCATGAAATTTTTTGCCTTTTAAAAATAAGGATGATCTTTCAAGGTCACATGTATGGTTTTTCAGTTTTTTACGTATATCTCGGTTCATTTTTGACAAATTTTGATCAACCTGCTGAGGTCAAATTAAAGATCACTCTAAAATACATCTCATCAATTTTTATCATCACTTTTGGCGCGAAATTCAAATTTTAAAAAATAGTCGATTGTTTGTACCATCTTCTCCAATGATTTTATGAAAAAATGTTCAACATACGAGTGACAGATCCAGTATTTATTTTTAACAAGCTCAGACGTGAGCTAGTTAAAAATTCGTGCGCATTTACTTTGTTTCTAAATGTTATAATTTGTGATACTTTATTTCTTCTTTCCTAACAGATATAATTAAGATATTTTTAAAAATTTCAGTATTATATTAATAACAGTTACAGAAGATACATGGAAAAAATTAGTTATCGAAACTTTCCTTGATTGTTATCGACTTTAGGATAGGTCTAAAGTTTTAAAATATTTCATCACCTTTTTATAAAATTTGTAGTATAAACGTTTCGTGAAAAATAATAAAACAGTTGTCTAAACCATTAACTCTCAACCTCTCGGATTACAGAAAAAAATTTATGAAATATTTTTAATCCTTTGATCTATCCTAAAGTCGACGAAAGTCAAGGAAAATTTCGATAACTAATTTTTTCCGTGTAAGTATTTTAAAAACTTAAAAAATTTTCAAAAAATAATATATATTTATAAAAAAATTCTCTTATATTGTATAATCTAAATAATTACTACACATCTTTTGGGTTTAAAGAAATAATTACATGTTAGATTGTTTTCAAAATTAATTAATTGCTTCCTCATAGAGGAAGCTTTGTAGTTGTGACAAAATCCAGTTTCCTAAAAAAGGTTTTTCTGAACATATTTCAAGGGCAATATATCTAATATGATCATCTGAAATAATTTCGGGATGTATGTGTATGTGTGTGTATGTATGTAATGATTCAGCAATTACTTGAAAACGCGTAGAGATAAATTGATGAAATTTTGCATAGTTATTCCACTATATACCTAGTTGAATTTCTTATAACGGTTTCACAAAATATTTAAGTTTAAAAGTTTTATGTACTTTTATAATTTTCGTAAAATTCACTTTTCCACTATAACTTCTCAAATAATCAAAATTTTATGCTGATGTAAAGAATACTTCATGCTTCCTCTATGAGGAAGCAAATTGTACTCATTGAATGAGTACAAAAGTTGATACAACTTGACAGCTAGTTTTACAATTGTATTGATGTTTAATGTTGGTTTTTTATTCTAAAATAAATACAACATTTATAGTTGTACAGTATTATTTGAAATAACCCACTAATTAATTCTTAAATAAATTGATTCATTAGTTATAATAAGTTATTTAATTAATTATTTTAAATATTACTATATAAAATTAAAAATTTTTTAATTTTCTTTAGAGATTAGGTGAAACCTTGCTTAAACATTCATACAACTGTAAATGTAGTAAATTTTTGAAAGAATAAATTTACCTACTGTATTTTTATGACGCAAAACATATGTAGTAATTATTTATATTAGAGTAAGCATCTTTCATTATAATACAAAATTAAAAAAACAAATGCGAATCGTTCGCTACTTTACGTGAAATATGAATTCATTTTAATCTAATTTTCCTCTCTTAAAAAATCTGCCTTCCTTTGTCTTTAAATGTTATATTTTATACTACTTTTATATTTTACAATATTATATTATTTTATATTTATTATATAATTATTTTATAATACTTCATATTTCTTTAAAGTGTGATACTTTATAAACTATTGATATATACCTACATTTAGAGATAATATAGATAATGTAAATTGATAATATTTGTTTCGCAAAAATTTAAAAACCATAAATGTGACCTTGAAAGGACATCTTCATGGTTAAAAGGCTGAACATTTCAGTAAAGAGGTTTCTTTTCTTAATATACACATAGGACCAAGTGCGGATCGAAAATGCTCAAGGGCACTTTTCACATATTTATTGGGCTAAGCTCTTTCGATATGTCGATTTGTCGCTGCCATAATGACAGAAGGTTGGAGCCTTTAATTTAAGTTTTCGATGTGATTCAAATTTCAAGGCCTCATTCTAATAAATATAGGAATAAGAGCATAGAAGAAGTGATTTTCATAAAAAATTTAATTTCAACCGTCCTTTACTTTACACAATTAGTTTGTATCATCTTTGTGTAACTTTTAGGATTTTACAGAATTTTTAACACTTTCATGTAGGGGAGAGCAGAGCACAGAGGACCGCTTAAGGTTCTTTCGTTGATATAATTATAAATAACACGTACTTTTAATTGAAATTTGGTGTACATATTGTAAAAACTATCTACTTTCGATAAACGCTTTGCTAGAATACATTATTATTTTTAATTCGCGTATATAATGGAAAATTTGGAAAAAAATTTTTGGATCTCTGTGCCCCAGCCCGCGGGACACAGAGGACTTTGCCGATTCTCTGTGCTCCGCGTATGTAATTCATATATAAAATATAAGTTTTCACTATTAAACGTATTTTGTTATTAAAAAAAAAAAGAAATAAATAAAAAAATGAAAGAACTTCTATACAATGTTTAAGAACAATTCAAACAAATTATATAGTCGTCTTCCTCGTCTACTGCAGCGAATGCATCATGATGCATGTGCACCATCTAAAATAAAAAGTATTTAAATAAATAAAAATATTTTATCAACAGTGAGGATATAAAATTCATAGTCGCAATTTGCATAGGTCCTGTGTGCCCCAGCACTACCTGGTCCTTTGTGCCCCCGCAGTCAATTAATAAACAATGCTAACCTACATTTAATACATCGAACATTTCGGTAACGAAACTTCGAAAAAAGTAAGCTAAGTGACCACTAACATATACTTAAAAAACACTTCAACAATGAAAGCACTTATGAACAAATGAGAAGACTATATGTATGAAAGTTTCTTATAAGCTTTCCTTGAATTTTCGTTTTTTATATTTTTTGTTTTTCAAAAGCGTTGATTCAAAATGCATCTCGACTTGACACAAACTGAAATATTCACTAAAGAATGTAATTACGGCCATTACGAAGAGATCGCACCAAAAAATACAATTTTATTGCAATGAACACCTGTGCCCCGCCGGTCCTCTGTGCCCTGCTCTCCCCTATTTTATTTAAAAAATGAGTACCAATATGAAACAAAAAATATTTAACTGTAATATTTGTCGAATGAAATGAAGAAATCGAATTTTGAGAACGACTTCTGGAAAACTTTTTTTAATATTCAAAAATTATGAAAATAACACAATCATTCAACAAAACTTTTCTGGACCACTCTATGATGATTTTGAAGTGTTGCTTTCTGGAATTTTAACTTGTATTTTTCTTTAAACATGTGGTTTGTCATTTGGTTTGTAGAGTCCTATGCTTAATTTTATCCATCGTTTAAGAGTTTTCTTGTCTGATCTATTCACATTTACGAAAGATTCTACTACTATAATTTAAATAGCGTATGATATTTCAGTAGTCGGTTTACCACGAAAATTTTCCTTCAATTATTATTTTAAGATTTAAAGTAGCATGATTGAAGAAAGTCACGCAACGGTTGTCAAATTGTGAAAGCGAAAGGGACAAGCGAGAGAGAGAGATAAAGATAGAGAAAAGAGGGGTGCTCTGCCTTGAGGACAGTTATATAGGCAGAAAAAGAGGAGGGTTTGTAGTAGTAAAAACCATTTGTGGACCACATTGTGAATGCTATTCAAATCATTATTGCAAGCTTGCTGATACTCTAATCAAGCCACTCATCCCTTAGATCTACTTCTCCTCGTTAGCATTAGTTTTATGTTTCAGATAAATTTAGTTTCTATCTGTTATTTTTTATTTGAATCTATCTTTGAAATGACAATTTTATATTAGAATAATCAGATTGTTAGAACAGGTAGCACAATACTCTAATTTTTCACCACTGCATGAGGAAGCGTAACTAAATTAAAATAAAATAAATTAAACTAGCTGTGAATTTGATCTCGAGTTTTCCATTTAACTATATTTATATTTTTTTGTGCTCATTTTTTAGCACTTTGCTTCCTCATAGAGGAAGCATTAACGATTGTCAAAATTAAAAATAATCATAATTTTCTTAAAATTCTATAAAATTCATTAATCATACAGATCAATCGATTTGTTTCGACGCAAGGAATCTTTCTTTCCTTTACATAAGCTTTGAATTTTATTATTTGAGAAGTTATAGTCGAAAAATCAATTTTACGAAAATTCAAAATCCACATAAAAATTTTTAAATTAAATATTTTGAAAAATTCTTTGGTACGTTTTGAGATATTGGTGGTGACAACAATATACCCTACAAATTGCATCAATTTATCTACAACTGTCTTTAAGTTAATAGGGCGACAAAAAATAGAGACACACATACACACCTATTTGTTCTTTGTTTTCCAAACAATGAAGAAAGATGCACGATTTCTAGATCCGCGCCTATTTAAATTATCTTTAAACTATCTCTAAATTATCTTTAAATTATCTCTAAATCATCTCAAAAATTATATATAGTACTCCATCATTATTAAAGTTTTAAATTTGATTAATTTATGTACTGGACGAAAAACAAGATATTTTTGGTTGCACTTATATTTGAATATTATGACACATAAACTCACTTTTAAAAGCGGCTCTGAGCTCGGACCACTCACTCGCCCAATTTTACGAGAGAAAAGAAGACGCATAGAGTGGTACCGTGTACAGGTGCGAAAAATATTGATACATTCCTGAACAACAAGCGTACTTAAGGCTGCTGGAGCAACGCGGATAAAATGTCCTTTTTTACTTTTCTTTTTAGAACCACAAAAATAGACGGTTTCAAGTGCCGTTTGCCAGGGAAGTGTTTCTCGATGTGAAGAATGGGGCTTAGTATCTGTTTTTCGAAAAAACTAATTTGTTCGGCTAAAAAGACATAAGTTTTTTTGAAAAACAGATACTAAGCCCCATTCTTCACATCGCGAAAAACTTTCCTGCCAAACGGCACTTTAACCTTGTCTTTTTGCGGCCTTAAGGGCGATAGAATTTGAAAGTAAAAATTGACAACAAACTGTCAAGAACTGTGGAAAGACACAAATTTTTCAGATGGATTTTCATTAGCGTTTTTAAAGGAAAAAGAGGGAGAATTTAGAGTTTTCTGATATCTAGAAAAGGAAAGAAGAAATGAACAAACAATGCTATACCACCTTTTTTTCGAAAAATCACTTTTGTAGTCCGAAAAGAGTATGAGATTATTCCATGCTAAAAATGGCGGATATTTGGCTTCCATGATGGAAGAAACTAAATATTCTCAGGCTCAAACCATTGTCGTCATTTCCATGAAGGCTGTACTGTGCTGACCTCGCTCGGCGACACATAGTTTGGTGAGAATAACTATAATTGCAATGATTTTAGTAATATAAATGTATTGTATAATTGTCATTAAAAGTAGTGATTCATTTTTTCATATAATAAATACGATGAGAATGAAATGATAAAAGATTACTGCGATCACCCTTTTCTAATTTCGGATCTTATATTAGAAAAGAAAAAAATATTTGATTTGTAAGAGTTAGTAATAATAAATAATGTTCAATCTTTTTATCCAATTTATAGTAAATATTAAATAATGAATAGCTTTTCAAAACGTTATATGTGACGAGCGCCGAGAAAAGGGGTCTTACGCCGCAAATGAAGATTTTACAGGGCGAACGTTCGAAGTCGAGCGGATAGATGCGACTTTTAGGAGAGAGGGAAGACTCACGGAATATACCCTCTCCACTTACTACTATATTCTCACGCATTAGATAGGTCGTAGACGCGGCCTACGGACGCGGAGATGTAGTTGTGAGTGGTGGGGGGTGTTTCACGGGATCTGGAACAGTGTGCTCAGATCTGAAACAAGATGCCCACTCACACAATGAAACCTCTGTGTCCGTGTGAAAGAAGTAGGAGGCCGAATGATTGCGCGCGCACCAAATTCTCCTGTTCTGAGTTTGAAAACCCGAAGATGTACGATTGCCTTGAGAAAACTTCGGGCGGTCTATCTATTTATATCTCCTCAATTCACATTTGAAATTGAAGAAATTATCGTTTTTAATATTGCGATGCGTTTTGATGTTGAGATTAGGTTTTTCAGGTAGAGTATATTAATATTAATACTATTATATATATATATATATATATATAT
>UCOH01012735.1:0-21476 GCA_900474275.1 Synergus japonicus
GAGTCTAAACTCAAAATAGGTACATTGAAAATCTAGGAATTTTAAGGGAATTTTATGGAATTTTTAAAGATTTCATGGGAGATAATGGTATTTTAAATGTTATGGTAGAATTTTAAAGAATTTCAAGAAGTTTCTGAGAATTTTTAGAATTTTTCACGACTTTGATCAGATTTCAATCGGACTTGAAGGTACTTTTATGACTTTTAAAATATGTATTTTGTGGGATTTAAATAAGGAATTTAAAACTGTATAGGGAATTTTATTCAGGAATTTCACAAGCTTTTTAGGATTTTAAAAAGATTTTGTAGAATTTACAAAGATTTCGAAGGTTTTCGTCAAATTTTAAGGGTTTTCAAAAAATATATCTAATTTATAAAACATTTCTAGAGGTTGCTAGAAATTTTTAGAGATTTTCACTAATTTTAACTTAGATTTCAAGAGATTAATAATTTTGAAGGTTTTTATGTGCATTTTTAATGATTTTTAAGTGACTTTTAAGAAATTCAAGAGATTTTTAGGATATTAAAACGATTTTGTAGAATTTTATGGGATTTAGGATATTTCGTCGAATTTTAAGGGATTTTAAAAGCTTTGTAAGAGTTTTATGAAATTTTAAGGAATTGTATGAGATTTCTAATAATTTTTGGTAATTTCGAGAGATTTTTCTGATATTTAAATGATTTCGTAATATTTTTAAGGATTTCATGGAATTTGATGAAATCTTTAATGATTTTATAAGATTTAGAGAGTTGAAACCTTTTTACAGTTTGCTAGAAATATTTACAGATTTTCACGAATTTTATGCGATTTCACAAGTTGTCAAAGGTTTCTAGGAATTTTTAAAGATTTTCATGAAGTTTAACATAAATTTTAAGAGATTAGAGATTATATAAAATATAATAAATTATACAATATTTAAGAAGAAGATAAATGCGCGCGCGGAGCGCGCTTTCGTTCTTGTATTATATAAAACTGGTTATTTTCGAGACTTTAGTACTATTTTCTCTAAATTTCGGATTCATTCGGATTGGACGAACGAATTGAAGAGTTTGTAAAATTTCTTATTCGGATTGCTATCCGATTCATTGGATTTGAACGCACAGATTGAGAAGTATTATATTTATAAGGTCACTCGAATTGAAAGGTGACTGTTGTCACCTGAATTGATTCTGACTGTTGTCGGATTCATTCCGATTGAGTTTATAGAGGAAGCTTGGATTAGAAGGGATTGAGAACTTCGACGACTGAGCCTCGAATTTATTCGGATAGAACGTATAACAAATTGAAAAGTATGAAAAACTTGTTTCGGAAAAGTTCGGATTGAATATTTATCCGAAACTTTCGCCGGAGTAAATAAACCTTGTTTTTGCTGAGCAGTTTGAGAACCTTCGCTTTAAAGCCCCACTTATCGAGCGCGTAGTTGGTATGATAATGTAATAAAATAAATGAAGGCTGCTCCCGAGCGATACAGCTTCTCCGTTCATTCCTTTTAACTTGCAGGTGCCTCTCTCTCGATTATCCCTCTTTGTCACTCTCGTTTCCTGGCTGATTCCTTCTCTCTCGCCCCAGCCCCAGCCCCATCCCCATCCCTATCCCAGAGATGAAAATCGAGAGGGTAGAAGGGAATGGAGTTTACCTCGAAAGCGAAATACAACAAGTCCTGCCGCCATTGCTGGATAGTACTTCAGCGGGAGTTTTGTTACTGGTCGGGGGTGTTGGAAGCAGTCGAGGGTGGCGGAGGACCTTTACGGGGCTTTGGGGGTTCGGGGTAGGTCGAAAACTCCGCCCTCGTGCCGCAAAACCGAGTCAATACTACAGTCTCTTCTCGTTCCACCGTGCCGCATCGATCCGATAGTGGATACTGGATAGATACAACACCAACCAGCTCTTTACCAGAGAGTATCGAAATTCGTTATCTGTTCCCTAGTTGATACTTTTTGCCATCCTGATTCCATCAGGAAACAAAAATTTCTCCTTTCTCGACTGACATGAATTCGAGAGTGTTTCTGTTTTAATAGTTTTATTCCACTTTTGCTGTCTCTCTTTCAGTGGAACTTTTACCAAATTGGAAAACTGCAGAGTTTCAAGTACACCGAATTTTTTAGACTTACAGTAATTTGAATTCTGAAATTTTTGAATACTGCAACCGAAATTTAGAAATTCGAGCTGGCTTAAGGGCGTTGGGCCCAAATGTTAAGCTCAAAATTCAATTCTCCATTTTACTCAACGAAAATTATAGATAAATATTTTTTCGCTCTGTAGCACTAATCTTTTTTCAACTATAAGACTGCGTACAGAGCGAAAAAATATTTAGTTTCAATACTTTTTGCATAAAACGAAGAATTCAAAATCTGACTTCAAAAGATTCCAAATTTAATATTTGTTGAGTAAAATTAAGAAATCGAGTTTTTAGATTGGAACTTGGCTACAACACCCTTAATTAGTAGAATTAAATGTATGACAAAAAGTAATCTTTACATTCTAAGAACAGGACTGGACAGGTCTAAATTCGATTTATTGTCACAACAGGTGCTGGTGAAAATGAGTAATTCTAAGTTAGTCTTGGATTTGAAATCATATTCCGAATTCGTATAAATAATCCTCTTGTTAATTTAATTGTATCCAAAGGAGATTTCGTGACATTCTGGGACCTACAGAATATCACGAGAAGTTAATCGAATTGAAATTGAATTTCTATTGGATATCTTAGCTGTTTTGTGCCATATGACAATTTGTCCGAATGTCGGTCATGTTTTGGTTCCCACTTTCACGGTGGTTATTGTATACCTATAAAGTGTACATATTTATTTATCACTAGGTAATCCCTGACTTTAGCTAGGAGGGGAAATTTGCCCTAAGGATTTGCCACATGGCAGTTTGACGGTCCCGATGGTACCCTCAACGCTTATAAATTACATCGAGCTGAGTGAGGTTTAAGGGGCTGCTTAAGTTGTCAAAGCCATCGGGGAGTTAAACGGTATCGCTGGGGAGCGAAAGTAATGCTTTTTCAATTACGATCTCTTCAAATTCTTCAAGTCAAGTCAGCGCAAACAACTTGCTTGTACAACTGTTCAAACCAGTTAAAGTATCCTTGAATACGTGCTACGACAATCTTCATTTAAAAAGTTTAGCTCGCATGAATTTTGTATACTTAGAGGAAATTCTGAATAGGACTTTCAAATCAAAGTTTGTTCAACCATACCGAGTGTGGAGCTATAATTAGAAACAAATAATACTCTTATATCATTTTATTACAAGAAATCATGAGATTGTTACAGCAGATCTTAATATCGATAATATACATTCACTTTTACAACTATCATTATCATAACACGAAATATACAGAACGCGCACAGGTCATTATTATTTTTTATAGTTTATCGATGGAACAGATATTTCAGTAAAATGCATTTCACGACTGATTATTATGCACATACATGTAAAGTGTTAAAAATGTTTTTTCAAAGATTAGGCTAACTTAAGAAGCTTCAAATTAATAATACCGGTACTGGTCTTTAAACCCTCTTTAAATGATCTTAAGTGATCATCATAATAAGTCCAAAAATAAAAAAAATTTTCATGAAACTGTAACAAATTCATAAAAAATATGAAGGTAAATATTTGCAGAAAATTGCAATTAGGAAGTTATAAAATAGAATTACGAATACTAAACATACCTTTCTTTTGGAATACATAAAATAAAATTTGTATGTCTTTAGGCCTGGAACTAATATTCTTTGTCAATGACAGAAAAATTCCATGTTGAGGTAAGGGAAGTTAATTACTTCATTAAACACTGAAAATAATTCTTTTTGGGGTTTGTCTGAATATTCCGTTCATTCTAAACATTAAAACCTAATATCGATGTGGAAACTTTGTTTCCAGGATACAACTATACGTCTACTGCAGAAAGACCGGATACATGTTCACTATAAAACAATGTTAGTTACATTCTTGATCGTACTAGCCGATCAATGTTCGTTTATACAGTTTACTTAGGCCAGTTACTTCAGTGCTGAATTCAAAATTGTGGAAATTTTACCTTTGCAACGAACTTATTTTGATTCACAAATTACAGTGACTACAATATCGTTTATTTCGTTACTGGCAAAGAGAATTCTTAGTCATTAAGATCAGAGAATATTAAAAAAGATTCCATAAAAAAAATTCTTGAACATTACAAAATTTCTCGATCAATTTGATCGCCAATAATTTGGATTGCATCTAATAATTAAAAATCACAAAACACCAAACAATTCTGACTAGTTTACTTTAACACAACAAGGCAAGAAATAGAATAAAGACTAATACATAATATAATAAAATATTTATAACAAAATATAAAACAAATAATGAAAGACCACCTTTAATGGATATTGTTTTTCTTTGGATTCAGGCTTAAGTCTTCAGGCTTCAGAATGTTGTTCAATGCGAACTCTATTCTTAAATATTAAAAAATATCAAACCACTAGTGTCTCTTTTGCACATTTTGATGTTCCACTTACATTTCGATGCTGATTAAATCATCTGGGTCACAGCCTCGTACCTTCACTCTATTTCTCTTTTTGTCTTTCAGTTCACTGGTTTGATTAGTAACTAAACGTAAGCATTATTTAACTTATCATTTTTATACATATCGTTTAAAATTTTATCCATGGGAATGTTCCCAAAGATCCTTTGGAAGTAGATCTTTTCTATTCTGGGGGCAGGAACAGTCTTCAGAAGGGACAAAAGCAGTAACAATCGGCCAAATCTCTCGGGCCTTCCAGGTTGATGGATCCTCATTGGCGGTCCCAACATGTGCAGGGCTTGGTCTTGCAAATTTTCTACTACGCTTGGGTCTTTTAAGCCACGGGTTTCTGCGAAGAGGGTCCAACATAAAGGTAATATAAATATAATATATAATATATAAATAAAATAATATAAATGTTCGCGAATTTCGTACTATTTTATTCTTTTCTCTTTTTTTTTTTTTTTGAAGAAAAATTTAGGTATATAGTCTTGAAATAGGTGACCTTAAAATGTTTTTAGGTATTATCTAACAAGCCGTAAGTAGTTCCTAAAATGTTTACCTGGTCGAAATAGGACGATCGCTTTCATACAGGCAAACTCTACATGCTCGACCATAAAGGCCTTGTATCTTTGCAGAGTATCATAAAGATACCTGACATCAGCAGCAATTTGACTTGGTTTTCCCATTGTGGTTAAATGCATTCCAGAATGTGGATGTGGGTGTGGCAAATGTGTCAAGGCGGTGAGTTCTGTTGCATTGAAAAGAGGAGATGACTCCAAAGGGAAGCAATATTGAATAGCATTGAGTAGAAAGAGTTCCGACCAAACTTCCTCTAACAGTATCACTTGGTCCCTGTACGGTAAAGTCGCAAAGGAGTGTAAACTTTTCGCCCATTGCACTGCCATAAAAAGCACTTTCGTACTGGTTTCGAAAACACTCTCTGTATACAAGGTGGGGACTAATGGGATCAATTGCGTACAGCCACTTCTCTGCGGCACCAGAGGCTCTTCATTTGTCACATCAATGCTGTCCTCTGACCCATTTCCTGTTTAAGAATCAAATATTTCTTACTTCAGTTTTTTATTACAGGAAATCAAAATTTCTGAGTCATGGAGCTCAGTTGAAAAACTTCATGTAGATATTATTTTGATCTTACCATCGTCCGTATCCTGACGAGGTGGAGTGTTCGCAGTCGTGGAATTTGTTGTTGGAGATACTGTGGCTAAAGGCAAGGATGTTGTGTATCGAGCCATTGCCAATGATACAGGAGGTCTAAAACAAAAATACAAAACAATAGATCAATTAAAAAATAAACATAACCCAACCACCTGACGTTATACTCAAAAAGCCTGAATCTCATCTCATCTTTTTTTTATATTTTTGTCTTTGCTTAATTACCACCAACTTCACTCTTTTAGTAGAAATGACAAAAATATTTTTTCATTTGCAATTTTTCGTTTGCAATTTTTGTTTTCGTTCTTGACTTTTGAGGGTATCACATCGGGGTTGAATTTCATGTCGCGATTCGTATCCAAGTCCATTCCCCAACCGTGTTCCAAGTCTTCGGGTGTCGCGTAAAAGAGAAACCAGTGCCGAAAAGTCGAAAAACTAGGATAAAAATTCCGGCCTTATCAGTCAAAACTGTCCAAGGATAAGAGGAGCTCAGAGCAAATGAAGTGTGCCATTCACTTTTTTAAGTTGACAGAAAGAAGAGACAATTTCCATCAAAATGCAACCATCTGGAGCAGGATTGCAACATGTTCCAAAACCTAAAAAGTTTGGACTCTTATCTATTAAAAAACACAGCGAATCAGTGACCGAAATAAAGGTACCAACTGGTAAAAGTTTTTCTTCATGTTACATGGAACTTTGTAAAACATGTAAATTGCGTCCACTTCCTAACATTTGTCTCACGCTGCCTCACTATTTGGAGTTCACAGCTGACCGAATAAAAATAGATGAATGGAGTCCAATTTTAAATTCCTTATCCTTCGATCGTACTTTAAGATCCATTGGAATTCGTAGTAGATATTATCAGAGAAAACCATTTGAAGAAATTGATACAGAAACGAAAGCAAGAGCTAATCCAAAAATTCCTGTAATTCAAACAAGATATCTTCTTGAACGGTTAACACAGAGTCTGACACAGTGTGTCAGGAATTCTCCAGCTTTGACTTCACTGGAATTGGATGGAATTCCTCTGCCTCCAGACTGTTTGACCGTTTTGTGTGTGGGGCTTTCTAGCACTAAAACTTTAAGAAATTTGTCTCTTTCAAAATGCTATATAGGAGATTCTAGCTGTGTATTGATTTGCAAAACTATTGCTAATGTTCCAAGCATCAAATCCTTGAATTTGAGCTATTGTGACCTGACCTGTAAATGTGGACCTGGTTTATCAACTGCACTGACCAGACAAAACTTACGTCTCTTTGACAAAACTTGGCAGCAATCCTTGAGATATCGGGAACCAGATTTGGAAACGATGTCTGGATTGAGAAGACTGACTTTGAATGGAAACTCTCGGTTAGGTAGTACGAAAAAAACGGAAAAAGACAGTGAATTTATACATTTATAAATGATATACTTTTTACAAGTAAAAATAAAACCTTTAATCTTTCAGGAGACTCAGCAGTAAGTGAAATCATTGAAGTAATTACCGACAGTCTTTGGTTAAAAGCTCTGGATCTTCAAAATTGCGGTCTCACAGATTTGATAACAACTGAGATTCTGGATCTAATAGAATATAACAAAACTTTAGTAGTAGTGGATGTGAGATTGAATTCTAATCTACGAGAAGAATTAGCTACAAAAATTGCAGAAAAGTTAGAAGAGAACAAAGCGTTAGGTAGATCGGAATACAAATGGCTTAGTTTGCCTAAAAAAGAGCTGGATAAGGCAACAAAGAGAAATGTTGGACAGGATGATTTATTGATGATTCGGGCGAATAATAAGAAGAGGAGTAAAGATCATGATCAAGCTGAAGTACCGAAGACTGCACCATGTAGGACGCGGATTCCTATTGAAAGAGAAAAAACGAAATCACCTTATAAATCGATGGGGCTTCCTAAGCCGCAAACTAAACTTAGTACTCCGAAACCAGCTTTACATTTGAATCTTAAAGCTGAAATGCAACCATGTGTTAGTTACTTTAATTATCCTGAATCTCGAAAAAGTAGGAAAATAGAAAAAATTCTAGAGGTGAACGAAGACAATTTTGAAGATGCTGGTGAGTTTACTGAATTTTATAAATACTTTCAGGTGGGAAAGAGATTTAAATATAGTATGAGATTTAAAATTCCTTAAAATATCTAAGAATACAGTTTTGAAAAAAGTATGACGAAATGATAGGAACCAATTATTTACGTTTTAAATATGTAATTAGATACTTGTACTCCACTTACGTTTGTCTTGAAATACTGTCCCAGCTACAAATAAAAATAATCATTATACACTTTTTTAAACACAATATTTAAGATTTTTTTTTTATAAATACATAATTCAACATTTTGAGACTAGTTAGAGTTCAGAAAGCAATTAAATAAAAATTCCCATATTAACAATACTTTATATGATTGATTTTGAAAAACTAATTAAATTATTAAAACTTAAAATAAACTTTTTTAGGAATAAAGATTGTCGAAATTGAGGATCAGGATAAGAAGAGTCCCACAGATAAAGATTTCGAAGACCTGTTTCGAAAAATAGCAGAAGCTCGAGATGAGCATGAACGTCTATTAGAAGAAATTAAACGAAATGATATGTTGTTATCAGAAGAGAGAGTTAAAAGAGAAATGGCTGAAATGAAATTACGATCCTTGAAGGACGATTTATCAAAATTGGAAAATGCCTTAAAAGAAAAGGAACGCGAAACTCGCGGATTTTTATTAGTTAATGAAACTTCACTTGACGAAATTTGTATTTCATTCGACAATCTTCTTGAGAGGCTAGACAGCGTAAAAATAAGAAATGAAAGCGTTCGGTCTGAGTCTGAAGAAGAAACAATTCTAAAAGCTGATATCTTGGCAAAAATGACTTTATTGATTCGAAAAACAAAATCCGAAAGCCTTAGAAGAGGATATTTCACTGGAGAAATTACGAAAGTTGTCAAGAAATTGGCAAGATCTGAGGCCGATATGAGAAATAATCTTAATAATCTACCACCTATCAATTTGGTACACCTCGAGAGACATATTGGAGACAGTCCAGATATAATTTCGCCTTCTTTAGCGGACAGTTCTCGAAACAAAGCAGAAAGTTTTCGAAGTGAGAACAGTTTTCGTCATACAGAAGATTTTCGACCAATGGGGGACACTGAAATACATATAAGTCCTTCTTCAGCGAATGACATAGCCAAAATAATTTTTTCAAAAATGCTTACAGGAAACCTGGTATTAAGTATTCAACCCAATCATAATGAAAAAGTAAAAAATTATTGATAAAATTTGAAAAAGCTATGTGGGTGGAAACAACAAATCACTTAGCAACAAAAACTACCTTGAAGAATATTTCTTGTAAGGTTGAATGACTTTACAGAAATCTGATTTTAAGGTGGAAAACGAGATTTGTTTTATATAATATTCAGAATCTTGAAATATAGAAGTTTACAATTTTGATTGCAGATTATTAATTATAGGATATATTAATATATATTATTAGAATATCAATATTGTTTATTATTTGAAATTTTGCTAAACGTGATTTGTAAAAGATCTATACTCTTTACATTATATTTGAAATATTGCTGGATTTTCTATGTAATTCTTTTTAAAGAAAGGGAGAGTTCGTCCGGCGCTTATGCGTCGCTTTTAACATCCGCAGTAACTTTATGGATTTTAGATTACTTCCGATTCGTCGAGTGGTTACCTAAAGTAACCAAGTCAAAGGTAATTTTTCATGACAGATCATGCACGATGTGGCGTACCGGTAACGTTGTTTACGATGCTGAAGATAACGTTGCCAAGATCAAACGTGGTAAAGGCGTCCTTTCTGCTTCCGATCGTTCATATCAGATGGATTATCGATCTTTCGTTGTTTTCATCTTCGATTAAACCATACACTACCATAAAGTTATATTTTATGCTTTATAAAGTCTTCCTCATCATCTTTATGTCTAAAAATCACGTGCTACTGTTAATGTTTCCTTTTTAACTAAAAACGTTTCCCCAAAAATTAATACTAAATGACAAGTCAATATTAAGCCTTGTCCTTGTAAATAAAATAGCGTAAATGTATTATGTGTTTATAAATTTGATAAACTTTTAAATATTTTTACCCAAAAACTCCAACAGCAACAGCAGCTTCTCGTAGCGCACGTTCTTGGTCCATTTCTACTAACGCTTCGGGTCTAATAGTTGCTGTGTTCCTAGGTTGTCTCTCATTCTGCACAGCTATAACAAAAATATTCAAAAAATCTCTTTAAAAACTGTTAAATTATCCTTGCTTTAAATGTTTTTTCCTCTAGCTTTACATGTTAATTTTTAACTTGATAGAGAATTTTATTGTACATATCTTATGGTGCGTTGTCAAAAAGTTGAGACATCTGGAGTCAGATATGTTATTTTTGAAAAACAAAATTTCCAATAAGAAGACGAAAATTTCTAATTGTTGAATTTTTAACGCTTTAAATAATTAAATTGTGTAATTATATAATTCTGCAAATTATACATAAAAATTCTAGTAATTAAACTGAAGAGATTGTAATGAGCTCGAAGTTTCTCCTTTTTTTTTTGATTACTTACTGCGACATGAAAGCTTCGAGGTGAATGCTGCATTTCAAAAAATTTAGAGTATTATTCGATTTTCTCAAAAACTATGTTACACATTATTTTTCTAGGAAATACATTTTTTGGGGATTGATTTTTTCAAAATATTTTCAAAATCCTTAAAAAATATTGAACCTCCTTCATGATATTAATGTTTTTTAACTTAATAAAACTTCTCGATAAACCCCATTTATTTATAAAAGTCATATGTTTCCATGTTTCTAAACATTTTATTGATCAGCGAAAATTTGCTATCGAAACTGAAAATCAACTGTTTGACAACCACCCTCTCTGAATTTTATTTGGGATCTTATTGGGACTCTTTTGAGATTTTTGTTATTCATTTCTCGGAGTGAAGCTCTTTTAATATGTAATATGATAAAAATATCAGTAATGCAAGGTGGTAATTTGTTTTCATTGAAAGTTTGCTGCGGATACCGCGGTTTCCTGAATCAATAAAAACTTCCTTTATAGTCATGCATGCACCTAGTCAGAATTCTTTGAATCAAAGAAACATTTCTTTTTTTTTTTTGAATTAAAACTATTTTCTGCGAGTGATTCTATTGTAAGGTTTAGATATTGGAATATAATTATTGGACAATCGATCGGGAATTGTCAGAGCCATTTTTCTTCCCACTCGTCAAGTTCACGTAACGCGGTTATATCACGAGCGGCCTGCAGCTGACAGCACAAATTTAACAGACGTGCAGAAATCAGATGAATTGTTTGTATCAATATTAGGTAACTCCCATTTGTATTAAGAACCATGAGATTCGTTCTTAGCCATTATAAGTACGATCTGCGTATATTTTTTTTCAATTAATAAATATCTGACAGTTCGTATAATCTCTCTATATAAATATTGTTATATAATTTGATTGCTTTCAAAACACTGACAATGAGAAAAATGGTTCTTTATACATTTAGCAACACCCTTATCATCTTATTAAATCTTCAATTAGGTCGACATTGAAGATTGAAGATTGAAGCTTTAACCATCGACAAGCAGCTTGAGATTAAAGCTTTCCTTTCATGCTCGTGAGATATTCTTATATACACTGAGAAAAATAGATTACACCGTTTATAATCTTGGAAGGTAAACTATGGGACAGCGATCTACACGGAGAAAAATGGATGTTAAAAAGTAATATCTAGCTATTTAACTATGGGACGACTATCTAGATATTTAGATATAATATCTTGATATTAAAACTTAATATCCAGATATTAAAATATATAATCTAAATATTCTAACATCCAATATTTTAATCTCTGGATATTAAGTTTTAATATCAAGATAGTCGTCCCATAGTTTCTAACATCCAATATTTTAATCTCTGGATTTAATATCAAGTTTAATATTAATATCAATATTTTGGCAATGAGAAAGTTAATATTTAATATCAAGTTTTAATATCAAGATATTATATCTAAATAGCTAGATATTACTTTTTATTATCCATTTTTCTCCGTGTAGATATTAAACTGTACAATCTCCAGATGTTAAACCACATAATCTAGATTTTGAGTTTTTTAACCCAGAATTGTCAAAATTAATATCTAGATTATACGGTTGAATATCCAGATTGTTTAATATCTAGTTCTAATCTAAAACTTCGATTTCTCCATTTTATTCAGCAAATATTACATTTTTAATTTTTTTCCTCTGCACACTGAGAAACTCTATGTTAGAAAAATTACTAATATCGATAACAAGTAGGGGCAAAATTCCAAAATTGAGACATTTTAATACAGAAAATAACAAATTTTACGATTTAAATAGTAAAAAATGTCTCAATTTTGGCATTTTGCCCCTACTTGCTATCGATATTAGTAATTTTTGTAACACAGAGTTTCTCAGTGCAGAATTAATAAATTTTTAACTAGAATTATGCGTACAGAGCCAAAACATATTTAATTCAAATAGCTTTTAAGTAAAATGAAAATATTAAATTTTAACTTTAGATTTTGAATTCTTCGTTTTATGAAAAAAGCATAGAAATTAAATACTTTTTAGCTCTGTATGCAGTCTTATATTTGAAAAAAGACACAGAAAAAAACAAGGACTGAAAATGTTTACAGCTGAAATCAGTTTTTAGGCTGAATTTTAGTCTTGTTTTAAGACTAAGAAGTCTTGTTTTTAGATTTCTCAGTCTTAAAACAAGACTAAAAACCGACTTAAGACTGAAATTCAACCTAAAAACTAATTTCAGCTGTAAACACTTTCAGTCCTTGTTTTTTCTGTGTACAGACGAGAAAATATTTATTTATAATTTTCGTTGAGTAATATGGAGAATGGAATTTTGAGCTTAACATTTGGGCCCAACGCCCTTAATCTTCCAAAATTATAAACATATGATCCATTTTTCTCAGTGATTTTTCTTTGCTGATGGAAAAATCTAAGTTTGAATTCTTGTGTTTTTAACAGTGATTTAGCAGTGAGCTTATTTGTGTTGATTCAAGGAAATAAAACACATGTACAAATTAAATCTTCCAAGCATTTGAGTGCTTTGTTCACGAGATGGGAGTAATTTCATAATAATAACAGCCGTAATGATAAACGTATATTCCTGCCTTTACATATTCTCGCGGCCTGCTGGGTGGCTTAATAGGGTCCTCCCACTTCTCCGGCTGTTAGCCCTTTGGCACATAGCCACGTTTTTCCCACTTTTTTTTCTTTTTCAGTGGAGAGAGATAAACGCTGAGCCTCTGTGCGCTCTCATTTGCATAAAACGAGAGCGACGACACACGACGGGCGGTCTTCACTTTCCTGGTCACGAAAGTGCGAGAACGAGTAAATGCATTTTCTACGTGTAGGACATACTCATTGCGAAGTAGTGTCACCACCCCTTGCGCCACTCTATGCCACCCTTGCATACGTTTATTTCCTCCAATTAACCCTTCGGGCGCCAGGCCACGTGACCGCCGTTAACGACCGCGGTGTTTACTGAGGGAATAGTGTAGTGCATCATGGTGAACCACACGCGCGGTTCATATGCCTGCTATGCGTGTAAAATCAGATATATGGTAGCCTATTATAACTATTATATCTCAGTGATGATTGTCAGAGCTGTCGTTATGCCGTCGCCTTTAATACGAGGCGATTGGATAACGCTTCATTGCTATAAAGGACGTTGATCATAATTTGAATTTGAAATTTCAAAATACACTTGGATCGCTTTAATTCATAGAGCAGCTTTACTGAAGTATAGCTGTATAGGTGAATCATTCAATCGTATTTCGCTCAATTGAAAATTTAATTGCGAGTCTGTATTTATTTCATCAGAATTATACTTAATCACTAGCCTTTGTGCATGGTGATTATAGCGAACTGGAATTGCAATCGTCACTGATGATAATGGAAATACGAAATTTTAATTCGTTTTAGCAGGTACATATATTTCTTGGCGATTGAAAATTGAAATACTTTAAAGTTACTGTTTTTTTGATTAGAGGAGACGAGAGAGGAGATGTACCACACATTTATTGTTTTGTAATGTTAATTGCATTCGGTGAAATTATAAAATATGCGTATTTTTTTTTTTTTTTTTTTTTTTTCTGATGAAATATGGAGGGTGTGACTTTCGGATTTTCCGTTTTGCGACGAAGTAGGCGTCTATAATCTATATAGTTTCGTCACCGAGCCCGAGGAATCCAATTCGATCCCTCTTTACGACATCGACTTCGGCAATAAGAAAGTTAGCGACGAGCGTAACGAGAAGTGGGAAAAGGGAAAGAAGATGGAGGAAGATGGAACAATCGAGGAGCTATGCCAGGTGCGGTTCTATGCTCACAAACATCTTTATCTCAACCCTCGACATCTTCGCCTTCTCCACCTTTTCGACCTTCTCTTTATTTCTTTGTGCATGAGGACAGTATTTGTAGCAAGTTATTTATGTCAGACGTAAAAACGATCCTCGATTGATTTACGAATACCGTCTCTGATTTATATGTAGGTCACGTGAAAAAGAGGGAAAATATAAAGACGGGTTTTGTTTGTTCAGATCAATTGATTTGTATGTATATACGTTGTAAAATAGCATAAACATAAGTTTCGTTAACTTACCATCCTTATTCATCCCCATTTGCATGCATTTCTTTAAGCGACAAGCTTGACATTGATTTCGATGTGCTTTATCCACTATGCATCTGCCAGTTCCAGCTTGACACCTGAACAGAAAGATAATTGACAATTAATTTAAATTTAGTCATTCTCATCATAAGAGAAGGTATTGGTTTCATATGAGAAATCACTTTCTCAATTTTCATTGAATTTACAAGGTTTGAGATTCCCTGAGTGACAAAAAACGGTTTTCATGCCGGCGTTCGTTGACGTCCGTCGGCAAGATACAAAAAAAATGTTGATAAACAGAATTGTTGGCCTTGAAAATATATTAAAGATCTACAAATTCTCCCTTGACAATTTTTTTACAGGATAAATAGTTTTTGTTGTATTCATGAGAAATAATACTGTAAAAAAATAATACATTTAAAGACGTACATAATGAAATTGATTTTAAACATAATATGTTAATTTCCCAAGTTTCGATCCTGATGTAATCATTCTCGGTAAAAAGCGTTAAATTAATAATTTCCGTCCTTGTCTGACAATAAATTTTAGCACACTTGTCGGAAATCCGGGGTGCGTAGTCAGGAGATGGTGTTAAATTCGATTACTTTCATTGTTGGGATAACCCCGTTATCCCTCGTCGCGGCCGACGCGACGTAAAGAGACGACCCTCGGGGTCACGTACTTACTCCTTATCCTCTTAATCTCAACCAATCCCAGAGCAAAGTTATTTTGTGCCGAGCACGAAATTTCTGCTCAGATTTCCTTCCAAATATTATAATACACATGATACACGATCAAAGTTAAATCCCCGATATCATTTTCGATATAAACTCTCATGCCAGGATAATCCTACAAAAATGAAAATAAAAAAAAACCTTAGGGTACAATTATCATATCTCTTGTTCAAATGTAAGATAAATATTAATTGAGGATTTAAACCTTTCTTTCCTTAAAAAATATGTTTATTAATAATTTTTGTCAAATTCACGCCTTAAAAATGAAACCATTTTCGACGTTAAATTCTTATAATTTTGATTTGAAGGGCTCAAAATTGTACAATTTCAAAAGACATGTCTCAGTAGTAAAAACCAAAAGTGGACAGACACGCGTTCTTTGTCTTATACTTAAGGAGTAAGGGTAATTAATAGTCAGACATAGAAGACGAAATAAAACAGTGGCTTGCCAATCTCGACTTTTACTACTGAAATGTTGCCTTGGTAACTAAAATATATATGTAAGTGAACTTTGCTTTTACTACTGATAATGAAATGGAGTATGTGCTACATTTTGATTTTTTTTACCGGAGCGTGAAACAAATGTAGTCTTGTGAATATTATTAAATATGCGTTAAAACAAAGAGTCTTTATAAGCTCGATTTTTACACTGAGAAATTCTATGTTAGAAAAATTACTAATATCGATAGCAAGTAAGGGCAAAATCCCAAAATTGAGACATTTTAATACAGAAAATAATAAATTTTCCTATTTCAATAGTAATTTTTCCTATTTAAATAGTAAAATTTATTATTTTCTGTATAAAAATGTCTCAATTTTGGGATTTTGCCCCTACTTGCTATCGATATTAGTCATTTTTCTAACACAGAGTTTCTCAGTGTAAAATTCTTGTATATAGAATTATAGAAATCATAGAAATTTAAAATTTTCAAATAGCATGTAATTGAAATTTCAATATCGGTGCAGATTTGTATAAAACTTCACACGAATTAATAATTAATTCATAAATTACTAACAGTGATCATCAATTGAATTGGTCTGTAGAAAAAAAAAATATTTTTATCATTTTTAAAAAAGTATTTCAAGAGATTTTGAATATGATATTACAAAGGAGAAAAGAATTGGAAACAAAACGAGTTGACTTTGTTGTATCGAGGACGAGTATCTTGTCCCGAGGCAGTGAACATCGACGAATGCGAAGGGTAGTTCCGTGCCTACCGGCAGGGGTCGCGCAAATTGATTTGCGTTCACACCCCAGCGGAGTCTGCAGATCTCAACTCACCCTCCATTCACCCTTCAGAACCACATCATACATTTATTTACGCATCTCTCTATTCTTCGAAGGCCAGTATTGTTTGGTTTATCGAGTTACGCTCGGTATAACCCGAAACATGTGTTTCTGGCTATCACAACTTGTATGCTCTTCCTAACTGTTTAATGACGTCAAAATAAATCATATCTGCTCCTTGACTCGATCCCCTTCTATTTATCCATTAATACAAAACCATAACGAGGTTTAACAAAACTAAGAGGTCGACTTTAAACAGAAAGGAATTCATGCAAAATTTTCTTTATACAAAAAAATTGTTTGATAATTATAATTATCAGAGAAAGTGTATCATATGAAACAGCTAAACTGCTTTTGATTTTATAAAACAAGTTTAAATAAATCATTTTCGCTTTTCAAATAATTGAATTTTAAATGCAAAAGGATAGTGAATTGATGAATTGGATTTTTATGCCACCTGCTCACTGCCGAGAGAAATAAAAAAAAATGATAGGAGGTTCGTTCGATGTTCGAAATTCGCTGTAACGATTCCAGTGGCAGTTTTTCCTGTGCTTTACGATCCATTCCTGTCAGATGGCTGTAATACGGTAAAGACTGAAGAGCCTTCGCACAGATAACCAATTACCCAAGGGGTGAGGGTCGTTGGCTCGTCACAACGTCGAGGCGACAGATGCGTCCCGACGCAGCGCGTCGCGAAGCTCGTCCGCAATCGCCGGATTACGACCTAAGTCGAACCGCAACGCTTCTCATCTCGATCCGACCCACTATTTTCGCTTTATCCTTTATTATGCCAATCGATTTCATGCAATCAAGCTCATAGATTATCCTCTTAATTGAACTTGATAATAGAACTAAATTATATACATTATTTTCCAAGAGAATTAACCCGAGATTCGCGAAAAATGTGCTACATATCAATCACATGTTTCGAAGTCTGCCACTGAGAAAAATGTTTGGTGCGGACAAAAATTGTTTGGTTGTGCCAACCAAATCTTGGTTCTTTCAACAAAATTTTTGTTGCTTCTATAGCAACAAAATTTTTTGTTGTCCGCACCAAACATTTTTCTCAGTGTGTAAACTTGACAATCTGTAACTTGGCATTTTTGAGATTTATGTTAAGTTGGGATGAAAATGGAAAATCAGCGCCGTAAATTGAAGAATACTTATTAAATAAGTGATAACCCAGTGATGTAAATAGAGATCTTAAGTACCTTACATTATGTCAAACTATGTGTATAACAGGTCAGAATGTGCCTCCTAACTGTACGTTGGGGACCATATTCCGACCCAAATCACCCAAAATATATACATACAATATAGATACATATGCAGACATAAGCGTCAGGCTAGAAGAGACTATCGAATGAAGCACGAGCAGACACACCGATTCCGGTTGAGAGGGATTCGATGGAGATGGATGGACCATCCCCGGGGACGGTAATAGTTTGTGGTGCCCCAGCCGGTGGCCCATGTTCCACGAATGCATCCACTATAGCGTCTACATGCACTTTATATATACGTATCATGCACCATGTGTGTAACATATACTCTTCATACGACTTTGCACACGGGTACAATTGGGTTCAGTGTTGCTGGTATTATGCGATCCTTACAGATGCATTGTTACCAATATTAGGATGAGCCTACTCGACTCAGAACACATGGCATCCAATGCCATCGAGGGATCATCCCGCACCACGTGACTGACAATTTTTTACTACTTTTTCTGTGCTATCAAGGATTTGATATTATAATAGATGAGAGGTTGATCCAAATGTTCATCAGACGAGGGCGAGTTGTATTGAATAAGCGTGGTCCGCACAATTAAAGAACAATTAGGGCGACGAATGGATTCATCATATAAGAATGTTCGGAAATATATAATATTTAATCTTAAATTTTGACTCACCTATAAATTAATTTTCTGCGGACGCTTCTTTTGAAGAAACCACTGCATCCATTGCAGGCAAGAATCCCGTAGTGTTTTCCAGAACTGGTGTCGCCGCAAACGACACAAATTAATCCGAGACTTCTGGGAGATTTGCTACCATGTTGTGGATGCTGTTGTTGCTGAACTTGCTGTTGTTGCTGCTGCTGTTGGTGTTGTTGGACTTGGCCAAGAAGATGAGGATGTCCATTGTCCAGAGCCGTGAGATACGGGGATGTAGCGACTGGAAAGTTGCTTGACATCCCTCGACACAGAGGTACAGGACATTCTTGCACTGATCTAGACGCGTAAGGATCATGACTGGAAACTGATCCAGTCGCTCCCAAAGGGCTATACCTCTCTGGAAGTCCTGGAGAAATAATACTACTTTCCCGGGAATCTGAAAAATAAATTTAAATCTCATTGTGTTAACTAGTATTTAAGTTTTACCAATTTTAAATTATATCATTTGAACATGTTATTAATATTATGTATATATTTATATATATTCAAAATTTGTTTAATTCATAATTAAAAGCTGTATTTCAATTTCTTTAAACAGTTGTAGATATGCATCTTGGAAAGAAGAACGTCAAAGGAAGATTCACCGCAGAAATATTTATAACTTCATAAATATTCCTGTTCGATTATCAACTCTTATGTTTGATTTCATTAAAAAACAATATTTTTTCAAGTTTTATTCTTTCCGTCTTTCGATCAATGACATATGATTCACCTAAAAATGGACTTCACGTCTTACAAAAATTCATATACTTATTTAATACGAATCTAAATTTAATTTAATTTGATAAAATTAAAGTTAAGATTTAAGTTTATATATAAATTGCGAACACATATCGACCAATCTTTTATAAATATTAATTTATAATCAGTAAAGATAATGCAGGTGAAGTATATGTGATGCAATCACAAGAATTTTTGTGTTTGAATGGGATTTCCGTGTAACTCGACATAATCAATCATTTATAGTAGTGAAGAAAAATTACAAGAAATATTTTTGGAGAATGACAAAAAATGACGAAGATATTGGACTTGGAAATTTTTTGAACCTTTTTTTTGTGTTTGATTTTTTTTCTCCTGAGTGGAATTTATAGAACTTGTAAAATACACATAGTTAGTTAATTAGCAATGCTTCCAAAAAAAAAATACAAATTTCAAAGTTCCATATCTTATCTATTTTTTGACATTTTAAAAAAATATTTATTTCAGTTTTTCTTTACTACTAAAAAAACATAATTACACCGAGTTAAACGGAAATTCCGTTCAAGGACGAAAATTCTTCTGCCGATGACATGACATGGACTCCACCTCCAGTAGAAATATAGAATAATACCTCATTGAAAACAATCTATGGAAAAATAAGTGCGACTGAAATCAGTGGATCCTTACAAAGTTGCTTAAGTTTGAGTGTTTTTTTGGATTTTTTTGTGAAGTCTGTTTCTTATTTATTATTAAAAGAACAAGTGAAATTATATTACTATACATACATCTCGTGCGTAAGATGACAATGCATGTTATGATTTTCAGATTATTTTCAGTTTTCTAAATTATAATGAAAATTGCTGATGCTATTTTTGTTACATTCTGTTTCCTTTGGAGAATAAAAATTCAGAAAACCAATATTGAATAAAGGTATTATTTTTATCTTCCACAGACATGGAAGTTTACACAAATGTCTCATAAAATTATTTAAGAAAATATGTATCAAATGTGTGAATGATATATTGACATACGTTTTCAAGTAAAAAGTCAATTTTCCTCGCTGGCAAGTTAAAGTAATATGTAATTTGTGCCTGTTTTTATTATAAATATTGGTACCGAGTAAAATAGTTCAATGCATTTCCAAATACCATAAAATTGGCTCTTAAAATATTTCATTGCCAATAAAAATTTTATTGACGATGAAAAATATCACAAGGCGTCTTCTGATAAAAATTGACATTTTAATCCCAGGTGATGAGAGACAACTTTTTCCTGTATAAATTGCTCTTTTCTCATCCAGTACACTTTGTGCTAAAGAAATTTTTCCAATTTTTCGAAAGAATTGACATATAACAGAAGAAATAAAACTTAAAGGGAAAATTTCTCTGAGAAATTACAAAGTATCTGTCACTCAGAACGTGTAGAATCAATTTCAAGCGAGCAAGACATTCTGTTTTTCATTCCTTCGGCTCAAGAAGGTATTTCAAATGCAAACAATATTTACATGAGGAAATGAGTTTGGAAAAAGCTCAGGAAGTAGAAAGCGATACAGAATTACGCAAGTATCGCGACACAAACCATAAATATGTATTTGTTCACGAAAAGGGATCGGGACAAAGTCGGGAAGAAGGAAGAATGGATATATATATGTATATACACAAATAATGTGAAAGAGTAAGAGGAAATAAAGAAAGAAAAGGAGAGATAAAGAAAGAGAGCAAGGGCCATCCCGTAGAAGGATCAAGAGGGGGAGATCGTGAGCGATCTGCACGCCCTGCAAACATCTGGGGAGTTGGTGAAATGCGATTTCGTACTTGGGGTTCGTTCGCGAATCACTTTGGGACCTGCCACTTATTTTATTAGTCACGCTTTTCATTACAGCACTGATTTGATGGAATTGTATTTATTGCTGCCACCCACTTCTAAAGGGGTCGACTCAAAGTCTTCACCAGTTCACTCCACTCTCTATCTTTATATAATCAAAACCCAATTCCTACTCCATTTATACTGTACCTTAGCCTTTTATTCCCTTTCCTTAAAAATAAGTATGCGAAAAAGTATCACTATATAGTTAATTCATCATTAGTTCATTTTATAATGTATCTTAATCTTATTTATGATTTGTAAAAGTTAATAAAAAAAAAATTCACAATATTTTATATACACGGAAAAAAATGTCAAAATTCTGGTTAAGGGTGTTGGAATCAAGTTCCAATCTAAAAACTCGATTTCTTCATTTTACTTAATAAATATTAACATTGGAATATTTTCTCTCGGTACAATTAATCAATTGTTAACTACAATTATGCACACAGAGCGATAAAATATCAAATTCAAATATTTTTTAAGTAAAATGAAAATATTTAATTCTTCGTTTTATGCAAAAAGTATTGAAACTAAATATTTCTTCGCTCTGTACGCAGTCTTATATTTGAAAAACGATTAGTGCTACAGAGC
>UCOH01012736.1:0-16163 GCA_900474275.1 Synergus japonicus
TATATATATATATATATATATATATATTTGAATATATGCGATTTAAACATTTTGAGAATTAATCAGAATTATGTATGTAATGTGATAATTTCGCTAGTAGATAAAATCATTGGTCCAATCTAAGCCTTGTAATCCGATTCAAGCTCAAAATCAAGCTCAACACGCTAGTACACTGAGAAAAATGTTTGGTGCGGACAACAAAAAATGTTGTTGCTATAAAAGCAACAAAGATTTTTGGTTGTGCCAACCAAATTTTTGTTGAACCAACCAAAGTTTTGTTAATTCAACCAAAACTGAGATTTTGTTGGTTCAAATGAATTTTCTTGGTTCAACAAAAAGTTTGTTGCAAGAACCAAGATTTGATTGGCACAACAAAACAATTTTTGTTGCTTCTATAGCAACACAAGGTTTTGTTGTCCGCACCAAACATTTTTCTCAGTGTAGCTTTTATTAGTTCAAAACGTCTACAAGTGACACGTATTTGTGTTGAGGGCATGGAAAATAGAATATTGTAAACAGGAGTGATGGAGGCAATAGTGAGCCAAGAAGGAGTAGATCGAATAATTTTTCACGAGTATAAATTTTCGTGAGGATATAAGAAGTCACAGCCAATATTGAAAGCTGTCTGTCATGCTAGTCGGACATGATCGTTCCAAGAGAACCTGAAAGATACAGAATGTAGTTATATATATATAGACAATGCATAGGTACTTGAATATAATGTCCTCTCCATAGTCTTTTTATTTCTACTCATTTCCATAAGCGTGTCAAAGTCACGGAGGAAAGACACAACTCTGGGAAGGGTTCATGTCCTTCAAATGGCATTAAGCGTGAAATATATCCTGCACTTGACAGTGGTGCAAGTAGAAACGGATCGGTAAATGGGCGGATGAACCAAAAAGGGAGAGAATTGCGCAAAGGGTCTCGAAAATGACTGCTCAGCAAAGGGTGAGATCTCTCGACTATGATTAATATGTCTATGTCCCGAATATTGAGACAATTACGTTTACACGAATCTCGCACCCCTCCTATTGCTAATTACGTAATGAAAACAACATTTCAATTTACTACCGACTTTAGTGAAGTACAAGGCTACGCAGGTTACGTATTTTGTGGTAATAAGTTTGACCTCCTTTTTACCAAACCACACCGCCTTTTAAAAATTATTTTCACACTTCCCTTTCTAACTTTAAAGTTAAAAAGTCAAGTGAAAAAAAAAATTATACTTACTCATGTTAGTAAAGAAATACTGACAATACCATTAAAACGTGGTGGGAAACTTCCGAAAAGAGTGGACCTCCGATTAAAGAAATCTAGGTCGCGAAAAGCGCAAAAGCATATCATATAAACTGCAGTCGTTCGATTCAAAATTATAATTAGATGAACTCGATTACATTTTGTTAGAATCGCGAAGTGTCTCGTGTGTTTTTACCCTAGAATGAATATGTGACTTCGGTGGAACGTGATTAATAACAGCTTTCAAGAGTTTTATTACCCGTGAGCACTTTAATCCGTGCTCAGTTCTATTCTTTGAAATGGGAAAGTTTTAATTGGACGTACGATTAATGTACACATACATACGCGAGTAGGATAGCTTCGAACGATCACTGAGAACGAACACGATGTCTATTGTCTATACTGAGTTCGTTAATTACACTTATTTCTATACGCTGGCTGCCCTTCATCATAGATATCGATTAGGATGGGCCAGCACGCTCACGCTTTTGAATCGGCGCCAAGAACTCTTGCAATTGAGAGAGAAAATATTGTCGTTCGGTGCAGAAAAAAAAAGTGATAAAAAGAAATAAAAAAAAATGAGTCTTTGCTTGTCTCAAATATTTCTTTTCAAACGAATCGAATTTGATAGGTTGAAGTCCTTTAGAGGATTTAGGAATTTTTCCAAGTTTTCTATTCCCTCGAATTTCTGTTTACACCAATTTTCAGATTGCCTTTGACTTGAACTATTTGATAGGGAATACAAATTTCTCCTCAAAACTGATGTACTTAATCGTGAATTAAGATTCTTGTAAAATAAGTAATTTAAAATTAGAAGCAGTTTAAATTTTACGATTAATAATTGAATTCTATCGAGAATGTAGTCAATTAGTCATTATAATCATTGAATAGAATTCCAGAGTAAAAAAATGTTGCGGTGATTGTTAAGCTGATAATATGATACATGCGCATGTCTGACAGTTTCAAACCTGAAATGAAGTTTTAACAAGTCGAATGAAATACGAGCATCGGGTTTACTCTCTGCTGGTGCACATAATTGGTAAAATTACTAATGATCCACATAACAACCGATTTTCTTCGCCCATATTACAGCGAAACAATATTACGTAACAACAAAGTAATAAGGTCCAATTAAATTCAAAATCCTGTACTAAAGCTTGCTTCATTTATTAAGGTAAATTTTGAAAGAATATGGAATGAATTCACATGGTTGATACTTGATTATGGGACTCAAATTTATAGAATGTAATTGATTTAATAAAAGCATTACTGGCCGAGGGAAAAGTATAATACATGTTCGTATACTCCTGAAAGAAAAAAAATGCAATAACGATATCAGGAGCCTATAGGGGTTTGCACTGCATTCTTGCGGTAATACGTGTGAAATTGCTGGAGGGTGCATTTTCAGCTCATCATTTCGAGATTGCGTTCCAAGAATACTATCTACTTTCTCTTCTCTCTTTTGAACTAAAAAACGAGTAAATAATTTAGATTGCGGCGAATACTTTAGAATTCTACATTTATAGTTATAATTGGAATGACAGCTTTTCAATTCCTTGAAATATATATTGAGATTTTTATAATACGATCATAATAGGTTCCGAATACTCTGAACATTGAGAATTTTGTCTAGAAGCAACGAAAGTGCTTTTGGTACAATGCGTGCTCTTATATACACAATTACTGTAAAATATATCCACTGGCATTTATTTGTGGTTTACCGCATTTATAATTTTGCAGTGTATCTCTCAGCAGTAAAGCTCTCGCAGACATTTTCGAATAATCCCCTGAAAACACACAGATTATTACATTAGTGATTTAGCGTTACAGTCTATGCACGAACTTGCAATGTTTATTTCGGATTAGCAATAATTGAGATTCATTCAAATTCGAACCACCCAAATCGATAATGAAACCAAATTGCAGCCGCTGGAAATATTTGATAATCTGTATAAATACGGTCTCTATAATATACAGAGAATTGTTCATAGAATTCAGATATTTTGCTTGAGAATCAATTATATTGCCCTTTCTTCTACTTTCTAATAATTTACTATTATGCTATTTTCCCTTTTTCAAAAAACAGTATTACTATTTATGGAACAACATGTTGTTTCAAACAACATAAGGATGTTCCGAAATGTAGAAATTAATATGCCCACAGTTTTTTCGATTCGATACTGCATGCGCTTCTAGATGTTCCCGGTTTGTGCATATTTGCTTTGAAAATACGCTCCTATCGGATCGGAATGTTTTGAGTAACGCCTCCCGTTGTGCAGAGGTACTTTTATTTACGTGCCCGAGGACTCGTGGATCGGTCCCCGTATGCAGAACATACTACATATTACGTAGTACATAACTACATCTACTCGTATACTCTTGTAGCCTCTTCTCCCTCTTTGCACGTATACAAGTATATCTCCGCGATATATTTATGCATTTTGCATATAATAGTTATAGTCGCTGGATCGATTCTCGGCGGATATCGATATCTCGCAGTGTTGATTTTGTATGCTGTCAAACCCTCAATGGAGACTCAATCGACGAATCTATCGATATATGCCACTAGTTCTCCGATTAAATTGAAATTAATGCTAACAGTGGCAGTAAAAAGCCGCTCAAAAAAACCGTTCAGACAATAAAAATGTTAAGAATTGTCCGTTATCTCTGCCTCACATGAATTTTTTTTTCTTTTCATATCAGCAGTACAGAAATGTTTCCTTTCTCTCTCGGGGAAATTACGAATGATTTGCATGAATTGCACTTGAATATTTCTTTTTCTCTCGATAAATAAATGATTCGTTTCTTTTCGCTTGAGTATGTCGCTTGTCATTCCAACATCGATATAGGACTCACAATCAGGATGAGCTGACGTTTTTTCTATGCTCGTAGTAGACAACAACAAAAAAAGGAAAAAAAACTGATGCACATCAATTCCCCTTCAATGTGCTAGTCAGACAGGGCTATCAACGGGTGTCGCTTCGCGTCCACGTTCGCCTAGGTGTATACGCACGCTTGCTACGTTTGCCTTGTCAATTGGAATAAAATCAACGTACCTTCGCACGCCTGTCGCCGAGTCGATTGTGCCGGCTTCGATGCTACAATCTGCAGAACGACGGGTATTTTTCGATGATTTCAATGTGGCCGAGATTGAAAGTGGAGTCGATGGAACCTAGGTGTGAGAAAGAGTAAAAGTGATCAGTAGAGTGGAGAAAACACTCAATTTTAATAAACGTTTCTAATTCCGGAACGATGAACAAACATAGTCATCAGTTAACGCGTCGCTACCTCCGTATAATGCAGTATTTTCTAAATTTTAGCGCATTCAGTGTTGCGAAGTTAGTAAAACTATAACATAGATGTGAGGCAATATTACAGTATGAGCATTGCCAACTAATTCATAGTAAAAGTGGAAATAATCTTACAAATGCGGAGAACCACCATAATGAGATAGTGTGGGAGAGGTTCGCGATTTTTTTTTTCTCTAGACGGTGTACCTGCGAGTTTGCTTTTCACAGTATGGAATGGTATGTGATATATGGAACCACTGAATTCCCGCGAGTGCGATGATTTTAGCGGCACGAATTACCACGACCTGCGCGCCAAGTATGTATAACTCTGTCTCACCATCCCTTCGGATTCATATAGCCATATCAGAACGTGTTCCATTATTCGTACTACAAGTAGAGCAGAGACCACTTATTGTAGAGTCTCTCCTTGCAATATTCACCCCGAAACGAAATCAATTGTTTGGAAAATCGACAAAGGAAGCGTTCAATTATTTGCCATGGAATTAATATTTCTATCTATTGATCAATTTATTATTCTTGTCAAATACAATATTCTTCGTACGTTAACTCTTCTCGATTTCATGAAACATATCCGAATGTACATGATTGGGTTTTTGTGTTTCAAGTCACTTTTGTGATTTTTTTTAGTGTATAGAATGTATTTTAGGTCACCACAAACCATTCTCACCGGAAGAAAGGAAAAAAACTGTTTTTCATCGTTCATTCGAACATTCAGAGTTGACAAAGCTGATGTTGAAAATCGCGCTTCGTAGCCAATTTTTAATTCTTGTTGTCAAATAATAGTGCTTGGTGTATTTGATAAGCTTCTGGATAAAAGGGAACTAAGTAATTTTTGTCATCACTTCTCCATTCTCGAATTAAATTTCGTAATTAATCTGTCAGCTTGTCTACTTTTCGAATTGTCAGTTAACACATAAGTACACTATATAGTGACACTCGATCGCTATCAAACATGCACATCTCGTATAACTCACCTTCCTGACTCCTAGTCTGTATTCTCGTTAAGTCAATAGACTACATTACAATAGAGTAATGCGGCTCTAGTTGCAGTATATTTTGGTACAAGCATGTTAATCCGAGTAGTGCTCAGTGTTCAGTGTTCAGTGTTCAGTTTCACCCTCTCGCATACCGTATGTGAAAATTCACGAGCATGTATGGAAACCATCCAATATTATACGAAATGTGCGTGAAAGGATTTTGCATGTAAATACGATGTTCATAATACTGTGTAAGGAGAATGCAGGAGAGTAAATGGAAGTGCGTGAGGACGTGTTTCCTGAACACGGGTCTAAGCACGGGCCAACCTTGTCACTCGCATGACAATATAACCGTTCCCACAATGCCGGTATGGGTGCCGATGATGGACTAATACGATGGGTTCCGCCACGGAACACATATCTCCGGACCGACCACGTTCAATGGCCTTTATGACCACGAGAAGCTCAATACCGTCTATGCTAGGCACGGGTTTACCCATATTACTTTCGTTTAATCAACTTTGCTGCATACCTTGC
Source organism: Synergus japonicus (assembly GCA_900474275.1). Lineage (NCBI taxonomy): Eukaryota > Metazoa > Arthropoda > Insecta > Hymenoptera > Cynipidae > Synergus > Synergus japonicus. The sequence continues at coordinate 6,062 of UCOH01012736.1, forward strand.
TTTCCTGTGTCCGAGAACGGATATTACGCCTTTCAAAACTTTGTCGGTGATGGTGAGTTCGTGAAGTACGCCTGCTGCCCTCAGATGAATGCATAAAATGCAATTGCACACACTCTATGCGTATTTTTTCGATCTTTTTTAGCAGCTTTCAATCCGCCGGGAGAAAAAACCCTTTGGTCAGATTTTAGAAACAATTGGGAGCTTATGTAAATCCTGTAATTGTCTCTAGCTTTCAAAAGACGACATCAAGAGAAATGGCAGATAATTCAATTTTAATTTCATTAATGTCTGGTATAGGCAATATTATAGGGAAAGTTAGCAATTAAATACTTTACCAAGAAAATCACCGTTCGATTTTTCCAAGAAATTCGAGAAAGGGGAATTTAGTCGTGTAAGAATCGATAGTGATTTTCGACAATCGATATTGGTCGAATCGTAAATTCCGAGTGAATTGAATTTGAAATTTTTAATTTGGTTTCGTTAATTTTTTCACGAGTCTAAACTCGAAATACATTGAAAATCTAGGAATTTTAAGGGAATTTTTTAAGATTTCGTGAGAGATAATGGGATTTTAAATGTTATCGTAGAATTTTAAAGACTTTCAAGAAGTTTCTGGGAATTTTTCACGATTTTGATCAGATTTCAATCAGACTTCAAGGTACTTTTATGACTTTAAAATATGTATTTTGTGGGATTTAAATAAGGAATTTAAAACTTTATAGCGAATTTCAAAAGTCTTTCATTATTCTTAAAAGATTTGGTAGAATTTACAAAGATTTCGCGAAGGTTTTCGTCAAATTTTAAGGGTTTTTAAGAAAATTTTTCGATTTTTAAATGATATTGTGGAATTTTTATGGATTTGAGGGAGTTTTATGAGATTTCTAATAATTTAAATAAAAGTATTTAAAGAGATTTTTCTATTTTTTAAAAGATTTTGTGAAATTTTAAAGGATTTCATGGAATTTGATAAGATTTTAAATGATTTTAAGGGATTTTAAATGTGAAGGAATTTTAAGAGGTTTCTATGAATTTTGAGAGATTTTCATGAATTTTAACGTGCATTTGAAAAGATTTATGATTTTGAAAATTTTTGTAGAATTTTAAGAGATTTCAAGATATTTCATGAAATTTTAAAGGAATTCATGCAATTTCAAGAAATTTGAAAGAATATTAAAGGATTCTAAATATTTTTAAATTATGAGGATTTTAAAAAGTTGTTAAAGAATTTTAAAAGATTTTGACGAATTCTATGTAATATTTTTAAGGGTGTAAAAAAATTTTAAATGTTACCGCAAAATTTCAAGAATTTTTCTGGGAATTTTAAGAGATTTTAAAGTTTGTCATGGAATTTCAAAAGGTTTCTAGGAACTTTTAGAGATTTCAGGAAAATTTATGAGTTTGAAAATATTTCTGGAATTTTTAAGGATTTCATGGAATTTGAAGATATTTCTAATACTTTTAATGGATTTTAAAGAATATAAAAGGGATTTGAATTATTATAATTGAATTTAAAAGAATCTCAAGAAGTTTCTGAAAATTTTAAGAGATTTTCACGAATTTTAAGCGATCTCACAGGTTTTCCAAGGTTTCTTGGAATTTTTAGAGATTTTCACGAAGTTGAACATAGATTTTAAGAGATTAGAGAAATAAAATATAATAAATTATATAATATTGAAAAAGAACGTAAATGCGCACGCGGAATGCACATTCGTTCTTGTGTATAAGAAAATTAATTGCGGGAATAAAGTACCATTTTTATCAAGAGGTAACCAAAGCTCAAATTTTAATGATTAGAGGAAAGTTGTAGGAGGAATGAAGCGCGGGAAAGACCTTTAATATTACTGTTTGGTATCGTGTTTCTAGTCACCCTAATGATGAGTCGAATGAAGGGTTGTCGCGCCAGGCTATGAGGTTAAACGGGGATGAACGAGCACCGAGAGGGGTTGTTTGCAGTTTCCCTCTAATTCTGTTGGAAACATCGTTACACCTAGATCGTATCATCTTGTTTATGGACTTATACCTAGATGTTGAAGGGTACAACCCTGCTTGTCATTTTACTATCCTTTGCCAGGATTTCTGCAGGCGTCGCATTATGTTCCTCCGATCACGAGTGACTTGATAATGGCCAAGGAAATCTGTACTGGCGATACTCACGCTTTCGTGGAGCATAATTAATTGTACAATGGGAAACGATGCGGGTGAATTGTGCCTTAGAACAATCGCGAATGTGGGCAGATAGATATAATTATACAAAGTTATTTTGACTAAGTGTTGATATTCTGCAGATTTCTGTATAGTCTATTCAACCCCTTCTCCAAATTTCATAATTTTCAACCCCCTTTTCCTTATCATGTCCCTTTTTCAAGCATCTTTTGCAAACTACTTTTTAAACTTCTTTCTCAATCTTCTTTTTCAATCTGCTTGCCTAAGCGGCTTTTACTAAGCCATGTTTCCAAATTTCAAATTTCAAACTCAAGTTAACTTATTTTATTAATTTTTACTGGCTGAAATGTCAAGACGAATTAATTTCAGAGTGGCGACATGTCAGGGAAATGAATACAATCAAAATTTGCAATCAATCAAAGGTGTATTTCCTTATCGAGACATTTGATATTATCGTTACAAATTATTAATTAAAGATGAAGATTATATCAGGGATGAGTATTAAAGGCACGATGGGCTATCTTTTCGCCAGACACATCCAATCGATAGCAACACATCCACTAAACATCTAAATTTGACTTTATAATTTTGATGAAAGAGTGTTGGCAGAAAAATACGATCTATGTAGAGTTGTAGACACGTCGTTGGTATATGAAACAAAAGGAGGAGAACGCTTTTGAGGGAATAAGCTCATCCCTCTCGTTTGAGGTAGGACCTGGCGTATACGTATGCAAGAGACAGGATTTATTAGTGTTTACGTAACGGGTAATATGCAAAACAGTAGCCAGCCTCCACACCATGGTTTCTTTGCTATGTCATACCACGTACGTCCAGGTCACGTTAGAAGCGCGTGGCTTTGGGTGCCTTTTCTGCGCTCGACTGCTTGTAATTAATTCGTTTGATTTATATCGGCAAAGGACTCGAATGCTAATTTGTATTTACTTATTAGCAGTGCATGGAAGGTACTATCTCTCTCTCTCTCTCTCTCTCTCTCTCTCTCTCTCTCTCTTTCTCGCTCTTCAGTATCAGAGCCTAGTCAACCCCATATTGTTTTCCCGTCTGTCTACGGGGTCCACCTCCTCTTTCACACCATACAAAGAAGACCAAGTAGTCGAAGCTCGCTCGCTCGCGAGACACAGTGGATAATTAAAGTGCGCGGCCTTTGTTCACCTTGGATCGATAGCTTCTTCGACGGAAGTACATTACGAAAGAAAACACCCTGTCCTACCTTATTCTTCTACTTTTTAACTTCTTTCCTTCTGCAGTTCTGCGTCTTCTCCCTTTTCTTCCTCAGTTTTCATTCTTTCTCTCAAGTCTACTCAAGATTCCTTTAAACGCAAACACAGTCGTAGAAAATGAAGGACGCGAGGGATATTATCCTCGATAGGAAAAAAGTATGTAAATGTAGATATACCTCCCACTCAATTTCCACATGGACAACTCGTATGAAAATCCTAGTGTCCTTTATCGCTCGCTACGGGATATATAATAAGGGATGTCAATCCCCTTGGTGCGGAATTTAATATCTCTCTTGAAAGGTTGTGAAATAGAGCCGGATAATTTTAACGAATTTCGGTTCTTCGTATATCTTGGTTTACTTGCATATATCTTGGTCTCAATACTTTGGAAAAGAGCGGGTTAGAAAAGTCTATTTTCAGGAATATTTCGAGTTTCATTCTACTTGAATGAAAAGGGGTGGGGGGGGAAGTCTCACTGGGTTGGACATGAGGGTTAATTAAAGAATTTCAATAAGGGTATTCCCTTCGGTGATTCGTGATGAACTTTCATCCACTATCCTCGACGCCGGCGGACATTGCAAACAAGCACCTTTTTAAAGTTGAGTCCAGAAAAAACATATTGCGACCAAAGCAGGAAGTACGCGTAAGCTAGATATTGCCACACATCGAATCTCTCCCTTCCTTTTTTCATCCCTCATGCCTTTATTATCCACACCCTTTCCCTTTCGTTTTAATTTGCTCGAACCAAAAATTATTGCGTGGAGATCTCTAAGTCAATTTGCATGTAAGAAAATCTAGACGGCGAGTAATCAAAAGAACTCTCTGTGGTAGCCTGAAATTCACAAATGGGAATGAGCCTTTTAGGGTTCTCCTTCGTCTCCCATTTGAATAAAAGAAAGTCCAAAAATGCTTGGCGGAAATATATAGATATACTCGCAAGATGTAAAATACCGAGGCTTGAGAGAAAAGAACGATTACATACGATAATTAAAAGTAAACTTGACTTTCATTCTGTTTCAGAAGTTGGTTATCACGATAAAAGTAATTAGTTTTTCTTTAATTTTATGCAGTTGAAGCGTGAAGTCTCTTGGAGTTGTTCTCATTTCAAAAGATAAGCGAATGTCTCCTCTGCTCTAAATTTTTTATTGCTCTAATTAGATGGTTGGGGACACGAACTTTACGCGAAATACATGTTTTATCAGAATAGAATGATAACTAGACATGTTGCAGAGCTGGACATCCAGAGAGAGAAAGATTAGCTTCTCGAGTGGGTGCAATTTGCAAGTATACATATATACCTACTATTTACTATGCACATTTGAACATTGTCCCTTCACACATATCGCCTTGTGGAATATATAGAAAAGGCCCACCGGTAGTTATACGAATGCATGCATATACACACCTACATGCAAGAGAGCAGAACAGGGACAGTATATTGGTTCAAACCCTGCGCACTCAGCACTCATGAATATGCTGGGGCACGGTGGTTCAACTCTGCCAACCACCCTATTTCATCCCCTTGAGCCCTGGTCAATCTCGCCCCACCGACTACATTGTATCGAGAAAGGGGTTAAAGGGGCAAGGCTGTGTTTATATCGAGCGACGTACATCGCCCCCTCTGTCTCTGATTCTTTTAACATATCACTTTCGCCGTATGTTGTCCACAACAGTATGTTAGGCATCATCGAAACTCAGCAGAATTCAACTCAGGGGACATGCATTGTCGATCCGATTGTCGGGAATTCGAAAGACTTTCTCCTCTCTTTCTTGCGAAGCCAAGCGAACAGAAAAAAGGATGCTCCAGGGGTCGGAAATCTAAACCGAGTTTATTACTTCTCGCTCTTTGGGTAACAGTCTCATGAAGCGAATAAAGGCGCGAGGGGAGTTTTATTTGCCTCGGACTGGAAAATCTTTTACCTTTCTTCTGCCTTGACGCAAATTCACTTTCGCGCAACTCCCCCGTCACTTTGGCTGGAGCGATTTGAGAACGCGGAAGACATCATCCATCTTTGAAAATCAAACTATATTCCCTCTTCGTGACGATAAATCTTTTTGCGCGAGACTCCAAGCAAGGGGCGACAGGCTACAATCTACTCTCTTTATATATAGGTAGAAGCTTCTCTCTTCTCTGCCTTAAAACTTTTTTTATCAGCTCTCAGCCACTACACGCTAGACGATCGCGACTTTTCGTGTACAATAAGAGGAATCCAACGCAAATCGAAACAGGGGTTTCCGCTTTCTATATAAGAATCAGAATGAATGCAAGCATCTTCTGATTTCGTTTCAGTATAGATATGTCTTTTAGATGCTCAGTTTGTTCAATTATTAGTCATTCTTCTAACAAAATCCTATCTTTTCTGTTTCAGGTGAGTGCCAATTGTTATAAGTTATTATGTTAATTATAACAAAAACTTTTGATGATAAACATGATCGTAAGTACTCAAAATATTTTACAATCAGGGTGAGCCTGATTAGGTTGAAGTTTCAGACGTCCATTCTGACGATTTTTTATTTTTACATTTATTTGGAAAGAAAATAAAAAAAAAAAGGTTCCAAAACAGACTTTATAGGATTACAAAATATTTTAAGTGATTTTAAGGAATTTCAAGGGACTTCAAGAAATTTATTTTATTAAATTTAGATTTATTAAACTTTACGGAATTTCAAAGGATGCTAAGAGATTTTGATTAATTTTGAGGATTTAAAGGGATTTTAAAAAGTGTTGAAAGGATTATAAAAATATTTTTTCAGAGATTTCATAAGATATCAAGAACTTTCACTGATTTTCACAAGTTTGAAGGAATTGGAAGAGATTTTAATGAACTCTAAGTGATTTTGATATATTTTAAATGATTTTAAGGAATTAAGGGATTATTTGATTTCATTAGAATTAATTCCTTGAAATTTCTTGAAATAATTTTAAATGTCTTGAGATCTCTTGAAAAGTCTTAAACTCTTTTGATATTTCTTGAAATTCCATTCCAACACTTGAAATATTTCTTTATCTTTCAAATTCCTAAAATCCCCTAAATTCATTTGAAATTCATTGAAAATCCTTAAAGTCACTTAAAATGTATTTAAAAATCTAGAAATATTTGAAATTATTCGAAATCTGTTGTAATCGTTAAAAATATTTCGAAATTTTCCAAGAAGAAAAAAATTCATCTAAGTAGTCGTCTAAAACTTCAGCCTAATGTGGGCCTGTGATATTATACTATTTACAAAACGACTTAAAAACAAAAGGAATATCAACAATTTGAACATCTACTGAACGCGACAAACTATTTTTCTAGACATTTACTCAATTAGTTCACGTCACACATAAAGGAAGAAAATCCTACACAAAACAGACCCTATTGACTACCACCCCTTTTGTAGTTTGACACTCGATCGAAATTCCCTTTTTCTCATTTTATGACTTTGCCAAACGATTGCACCATAATAACGTGTATCCTCATTATAATCGATGCGCTTGCCGGCTCGAATAATTCCATGTCGATGTAAACTCCAATGTTTGTAAAGTACATGGAAAGCTTATGCGTTAGCTATCCGACGTGCTGTGCACGCGACTCTGCGTCTGTATAAAGGAGATTTTGCGTCAAGTATAGGATATGAGTATGTACAGAGAATGTAGAACGTAGATACTCGAATGGTATGATACGGCTGAGAGGATGACTACCCCAGAAGGTTTCGTATGGTGATTAGGAAAGTTATCAGTGAAGCTACTGAGTCTGAGGCCAAGGCTTGGGTCTGAGCTTGCAACCTTGTACTCATGCTTGTAGATCGTCTCTCTTCTCCTTCCGTTCTTACCACCCCAAACCACCCCCTTTTTCATCCCCTCTTGCCTCCTCAACCCCCCAACTCGTGGTCCGTACCTCCTCTCTTCTCGTATCTCGTTGCTGTTGTAATCCTCAATTAATGCACAAGTAACGCTAACTACGCAAATTCGCCAACTTCGTCCACTCATCAGAGAGCCGTTGCTAGCGTTGCTGTGGCCGCGTTGTTGCGGGAACTGCAGAAACCGAGGATGCTCCCTTCGTGTCTGCAGGTCGCTTTTAGATCAGATTACGCTTTCCTGAAAGAGGGAGTATACGTTATGCTATATACGTTGTGTTATTTTTTATTATGCTGTGCTATGTTATATTGCACAAGTATATAGTATTATAGGGAAATGGGCTATTTTCACGGGAGTTAACCACCTGCATTTCGAGCCGAAACACAAATTTTCCAGGTCATGCTCTGACACTCAAGGGCTCTTAAAAAAATTACTACTCTCAGTTATTTCCTTACCGCGTCGCTCTCCATCCGTCTCGCTTGTAAACACAGGGGTTCTATGATCTATATAGAGAGCAAGGATCGCAAGTAGTCATCTATCATTCTATCATCACTTCCTGCCGTGGATATATAAGTATAATGTGGAAGTGCAGTTTGTCATTTTTTAATTAATATTAACGAATTATCTTTTCCCAATTGTAATATATCCAGAAATACTGTTCCTCCCATTAAAGAACAATAGATATAAGAAGTTTCTTTCATACAGAATTATTTTCAATGCAAAGGAATCACTTTTTAATTGTATTTTTTTTAATATATGATATTACCTGATGTAAGGCGCAACATACAAAAGATTTCATAATATTTTTTGGGTAAACAGTTTAGTTTATTTCATATTATTTCCAAGAAAAAGAAAAATTTCTATTTCTGACATTGTTTTATTCCAGTTTTTCAAAAAATAGTTTATAACTGTGATTTTAATGAAAAATGTCTCAATTTCCTTTGTAATTCATTCGGTGGAACTTTATATAAAAGCTTAAATACTACATTACGATTTTGTACAACTTGGGCATTATTATTTATTGGAGGTGGATTATTTATTCCTTCTCGATGGATCTGGAAACTTAGTTCTGCAAAAAGAAAATTAAAATTTCGAGAATTCTTGGAAATATTTTGAATTCTATAATTTTACAACATACGACATTTATCACTTGCAATTTAAACCTCTGCTAATTAATTTTCTCATCTCCAAGTTGTGAATGATAAAAATAAAAGATTTTCAATCTTTAAATTCGAATTAAAGACAATTATGTCGTTTTAAGACAAATTATGTAGTTTACGGGCCTCCCCACTCCAAGCGTCAAAAAAAATATAACCAATTTTTGGATCCAGCAGCTCAGTATCATAAAATTATAGAAACATAAAGTTTTAACGTTTTAAAGTGAATAACTATACATATTTCATTTCTTGAAAAGTATCCTGTTTTAAAATCGAATTCGAAATTAAAGCAATCAATATTGTCCACTTTTTGCGGATATGTGATATTTATTTCTAATATTAATATTATAAATATTATCTTATATTACACTTACGAATAGAATGGAGGAAACCGACAAATATAAGAAGTAGGGTCGCAAAAACGCTCTTCATTTTTTTCTAGAGTGACTGATAAATTGAATTCGTATTTGGAATAAGTTTACTACTTCATACGTTAACTTTTATCAAATTTATTTACAATCAGCTTTGATTTTCGTCTTTATCTAACAATAATATTGAAATATTACATTAATAATATTGAAAGGTTGTGAAAGTTAGATTTATTATTCAGAAAATGTTTTAAATTATGACATTTTGCAATATGTGTAATGGAATAAATTAGAGGCGGTCCAACGTTATCATTCCTCGGGTTGTTTGAACAAGGCTATTATATTTCATAAATTCTTGGGAATTATTTTTAATTTTATTATGAAATATTTCTTATTGCTTTGAAGGACTGATTTAACTTACTTGGTCAAGAAAATTTGATTTATTTTACCAAATTGAGTACTTATTGTACTCAAATCAATTTTTTTATTATAGAAAAACAATTAAACATTGAATTCTGAGTAACTACTTTTTTTATTCAAGTACATTATATTAGGTGTACAATTTTCACATTTAAATTAGATTTTGAGTAGATCAGTTATTTCTTAGATATTAAGGATTAGGATTTTGTGATCTGGAGTAATTTCCTGGGGTGGTAAGTGTAAATTGAGGAGGTTCAATTAGAGCATATTCATTGTTCTGGTGTACATATACATCTCGAGTAATGGGATCCATGTAAAAATGAATTGGTCCAGTTCCATGTGATGTATAAGTATTACCATTTGGTAATAATACTTGCATACCTAACGGTCTATTTGGTACAGTTCGTATATTATGATTTCTTAGATATGCCTCAAAGTTATGTATTTGGGGTTGATTATTTTCTTCAGGTGGATTGAGCTGTAAACTTAGTTCTGCAAGAAGCAAAAGAAAATTTCGTCATTTCTTGGAAATATTTTGCATTTTATAATTTACAACATTTGAAACTTATCTCTTGTATTCTAAATATTTATTTCTACACTCTAAAATCAGTCTATTGATGGTTAAACAATTCCTTTTACCGTGAAAGGATTTTCTATTCAAAATTGGTATGAGAAGAAATCCTTTCATGGTAAAAGGATTTTCCTTTCAAATGCTATCCTTTTACTGTAAAATTACACTTTCTTTAATGGGGAAACTAAAACTGAAACAACGTACAATCACTTATGTATAGACACACTTCACTCAGTAGCCTACAAGTGCAATCCTTTAATAGTTAAAGGATTTCTTTTTATAGTCAAAAGAAATTATTTATTGATAAAATTATTTTCGTTTTACACTTAGCAGCTGAGTTTTTTAAC
>UCOH01012738.1:3800-15104 GCA_900474275.1 Synergus japonicus
TATCTTGCGTAGGGGTTAAAAAGGGCGTATCTCACTGGGGAATCAATAATTGTATTTCACGTGGGGGTCAAGAAGGGCTTATTATCATGGGTCAAGAGGGGCGTATCGTTCAGTCACTTCATGATCTAGAGGGTCAAGAAAGGCGTATCGTCATATGTGTATCTTATATGGAGGTCAAGAAGGGCGTATTTCACGTGAGGGTCAAGAAGGGCGTATCTCACTTGTGAGTCAATAACTATATTTCACTAGGGGTCAAGAAGGGCGTATCGTTCAGTCATTTCATGATCTAGAGGGTCAAGAAAGGCGTATCGCAATGTGTGTATCTTACGTGGAGGTCAAGAAGGGCGTATTTTACGTGAGGGTCAAGAAGGGCGTATTTTACGTGGGGGGTCAATAAGGGCGTATCTCACGTAGGGGTCAAAAAGGGTGTATCTCACTTGGGAGTCAATAAGTATATTTCACGTGGGGGTCAAGAAGGGCGTATTATAATGGGGTGAAGAAGGGCTTATCGTTCAGTAATCACGTGATCGAGGGGGTCAAGAAAGGCGTATCAAGTGTGTGTCTTACGTGGAGGTCAAGAAGGACGTATTTCACGTGGGGTTCAAGAAGGGCGTATTATAATTGGGGTGAAGAAGGGCGTATCGTTCAGTGATCACGTGATCGAGGGGGTCAAGAAAGGCGTATTTCATGTAGGGTTCAAAAAGGGCGTATCTCATGTAGGAGTCAAAAAGGGTGTATCTCACTTAGAATTCTATAAAGGTGTTAATCCCTTCTTGATCTCTCCTTGGGGGTCAAGAAAGGCGTATTTTACGTGGAGGTCAATAAGGGCGTATCTCACGTAGGGTTCAAAAAGGGTGTATCTCACTTGGGAGTCAATAAGTATATTTCACGTGGGGGTCAAGAAGGGCGTATCTCATTTGGGAGTCAAAAAGTGTATTTCTCGTGGTGGTCAAGAAGGGCGTATCGTGCAGTGATCGCATGATCGAGGGGGTCAAGAAAGGCGTATTTCATGTGGGGTCAATAAGGGCGTATCTCACGTAGGAGTCAAAAAGGGTGTATCTCACTTAGGATTCAATAAAGGTGTTGCGCCCTTCTTGGTGACCTTGGTGACCCCTTCTTGGGGTTCAAGAAGGGCGTATTTCACGTGGGGGTCAATAAGGGCGTATCTCACGTGGAGGTCAAAAAGGGCGTATCTCATGTAGGAGTCAAAAAGGGTGTATCTCACTTGGGATTCAATAAAGGTGTTTCGCCCTTCTTGGCCCCTTCTTGGGAGTCAAAAAGGGCGTATGTCACATGGGCTGGATTCTTGACATAGCGGCACGATATAATAAAAAAAGAAACATTTTTTTTAAGTGAAACGTCTTGACGAAGAAAAATATCCCTACGGATTTGTCGATCGTTTCCCGAGTCGACGGTGCAGAGAGCGAATGAATTTATCGGATGGGCGACAAATCTAACGCTTGAAAACCGCAGAAAAAAAAAGTTTTAACAAAAGAATCAAGAGAGGGAGAGAGAGGGGAGGGAGAGCGAGAGCGAGAGCGAGAGAGAGAGAGAGAGAGGCAGAGGGTGAGAGAAGGAGAAGGAAGGAAGGTGCGTCGAGTGACGAAGTCCGTTGCAATATCGCGTAACGGAAACCGCAATAAATAAAAGAGACGACGTTACTCTGGTATTAAAACGCATACATCTCGATACGACGCGTCGGCCGTACACGTCACCAAACATCGAGGTTTCTCTAGCCACACTTGAAAATAGAAATTAATCCCGGTTGGGCACTGATGGGGAAATGATTTCAAATCAATTCTACCCAACCGACCCACTAAACCTATAACGAACATTGACGTTTTCAATTCAAGACGCATTTGCAGCCTCGCTCGATGAGATGAAAATGAAAATCGTCAAATAACGAATTCAGCCGCAAATTCCACCTTTCCTAAACACAGATCGTGAAACTTTTGATGCATTGGTTTATTGGTTCACCGCAGGCAAGTGTTTAATGGATATTTAATTGTTTTTCCCTGAAACGAATCTTTCCTCGCTCGACTTTCATTTCATATATTGGAAATGGAATTTAATTATTGAAGTTCAGACGTCACGTGTTAATTATTGTCGGGTCGAGTCGGGATGTAGGGTCTCGGTATTTTCGGGTCGGTTCGAGTTTTCGGGTAGAGTCGAGTTCTTTCTATATTCGGGTGGGTCAGCATTTTAGGTCAAGTCGCATATTCGGGTCGTGTCGGGGTATGACACTTTTTTCGGGATGTTCGGGTCTTCGGGTAATGTGTGTTTCATTCAATATTCAGATAGAGTCGGGATTTCAGGTAAAATGGAGTTTTCGAGTCATGTCGGGGTTTGACACTTTTTGCGGGATGTTCGGGTCGGTGCGGGTCCTCGGGTCAAGTGTATTTTGTTAAATATTCAGATAGAGTCGCGATTTCCGGTTAAATTGAATTTTCGGGTCGATTCGGATATTCGAGATTTTCGGGTCGGTTCGGGTCCTCGGGTCAAGTGAAATATATAAAATATTCAGATAGAGTCGAGATTTCAGGTCAAATCGAGTTTTCGGGTAGATTCGGGTTCTCGGGTCAAGTGTGTTTTGTTAAATATTCAGATCGAGTGGAGATTTCAGGTAAAACCGAGTTTTCGGGCCGATTCAGGATGTTTGGGTCAGTTCGGGTCCTCGGGTCAAGTGTAATATATAAAATATTCAGATAGAGTCGAGATTTCAAGTCAAATAGAGTTTTCGGGTCGTTTCGGGTCCTCGGGATGTTCGGGTCGGTTCGGGTCTTCGGGTCAAGTATGTTTTGTTCAATATTTCGATAGAGTCGAGATTTCAGGTCAAATCGAGTTTTCGAGTCGATTTGGTTATGCGCAATGTTCGGGTCGGTTCGGGTCGTCGGGATGTTCGGCTTGTTTCGGGTCCTCGGGATGTTCGGGTGGGTTCGGGTCCTCGGGTCAAGTGTAATATATAAAATATTCAGATAGAGTCAAGATTTCAGGTCAAATCGAGTTTTCGGGTTGTTTCGGGTCCTCGGGATGTTCGGGTCGGTTCGGGTCGTTTCGGGTCTTCGGGATGTTCGGGTGGGTTCGGGTCTTCGGATCAAGTGTAATATATAAAGTATTCAGATAGAGTCGAGATTTCAGGTCAAATCGAGTTTTCGGGTCGTTTCGGGTCCTCGGGATGTTCGGGTCGGTTCGGGTCCTCGGGTCAAGTGTATTTTGTTAAATATTCAGATAGAGTCGCGATTTCCGGTCAAATCGAGTTTTCGGGTCAATTTGGGTAAGCGCAATGTTCGGGTTGGTTCGGGTCCTCGGGATGTTCGGGTCTTCGGGTCAAGTGAGTTTTGTTCGATATGTCGATAAAGTCGAGATATCAGGTCAAATCGAGTTTTCGGATCGATTCGGGTCCTCGAGTCAAGTGTAATATATAAAATATTCAGATAGAGTCGAGATTTCAGGTCAAATCGAGTTTTCGGGTCGTTTCGGGTCCTCGGGATGTTCGGGTCGTTTCGGGTCCTCGGGTAAGTGTATTTTGTTAAATATTCAGATAGAGTCGCGATTTCCGGTCAAATCGAGTTTTCGGGTCAATTTGGGTAAGCGCAATGTTCGGGTCGGTTCGGGTCCTCGGGATGTTCGGGTCTTCGAATCAAGTGTGTTTTATTCAATATTTCGATAGAGTCGAGATTTCAGATAAAATCAAGTTTTCGGGTCGAGTCGGGTTTTCGGGACGTTCGGGTCGGTTTGGGTCCTCGGGTCAAGTGTGTTGAGTAAAATATTCAGATAAAGTCGAGATATCAGGTCAAATCGAGTTTTCGGGTCGTTTCGGGTCCTCGGGATGTTCGGGTCGGTTCGGGTCTTCGGGTCAAGTGTAATATATAAAATATTCAGATAGAGTCAAGATTTCAGGTCAAATCGAGTTTTCGGGTCGTTTCGGGTCCTCGGGATGTTCGGGTCTTCGGGTCAAGTGTGTTTTGTTCAATATTTCGATAGAGTCGAGATTTCAGATAAAATCAAGTTTTCGGGTCGATTCAGGTTTTCGGGACGTTCGGGTCGGTTCGGGTCCTCGAGTCAAGTGTAATATATAAAATATTCAGATAGAGTCGAGATATCAGGTCAAATCGAGTTTTCGGGTCGATTCGGGTCCTCGGGATGTTCGGGTCGGTTCGGGTCCTCGAGTCAAGTGTAATATATAAAATATTCAGATAGATTCGAGATTTCAGGTCAAATCAAGTTTTCGGGTCGTTTCGGGTCCTCGGGATGTTCGGGTCGGTTCGGGTCTTCGGGTCAAGTGTGTTTTGTTAAATATTCAGATAGAGTCGCGATTTCCGGTCAAATTGAGTTTTCGGGTCAATTTGGGTAAGCGCAATGTTCGGGTCGGTTCGGGTCCTCGGGATGTTCGGGTCGTTTTGGATCCTCGGGATGTTCGGGTCTTCGAATCAAGTGTGTTTTATTCAATATTTCGATAGAGTCGAGATTTCAGATAAAATAAAGTATTCGGGTCGGTTCGGGTCTTCGTATCAAGTGTGTTTTATTCAATATTTCGATAGAGTCGAGATTTCAGATAAAATCAAGTTTTCGGGTCGATTCGGGTTTCGGGACGTTCGGGTCGGTTCGGGTCCTCGGGTCAAGTGTGTTTTATTCAATATTTCGATAGAGTCGAGATATCAGGTCAAATCGAGTTTTCGGGTCGATTCGGGTCTTCGTGATGTTCGGGTCGGTTCGGGTCCTCGGGTCAAGTGTAATTTATAAAATATTCAAATAGAGTCGAGATTTTAGGTCAAATCGAGTTTCCGGGTCGATTCAGGGATTCGGAACGGTCGGGTCAGTTCGGGTCAAGTTGGGTTTTGACAATAGTACCTTAGGTCAAGATGTAGGTCTTTTGGGTCAATACTTGGTTTCGGGATGTTCGGGTCCGATTTTCGGTTCAAGTCGAGTTTTTCTATGTCCGAGTAGGTAGGAGTTTAGTTTAAATCATATTTTCGGGCCTTGTCAGGATTTGAACCTTTTTTCGGGATGTTCGGGTCGGTTCGGGTTTTCGAAAAAGATAAATTTCGATCTAGAAACACTGAATGCCAGAATCGCCTCTCTATTATTATTAACTGATAGAATTACAGAATAGTGCATTATCGTCAAAGAAGCAATGTAAATTGCCTTCCCGAATAGCAATTCATCATTGGAAGTACTTTTCTGAATACTTCCGCTCGGCGATTCCGCATAATATATTTTTTATGCTGAATACACAAAAAGAAGCAAGCTTTCTTTAGCATTCATGAAAGTATAAAAGCTTTCCATTTTTCAAACATTTCCGGATGCTTTTTGGTAGTCTTGGTTCTCGACAAAAGAAATTTTCAAACTACTGCTTCGTCATGACTGCGTTCAAGAAAACGTAGATTTACCGATACGATGGTGTAAGCCCATGCTTACCAATATTAATGGAATATAATATGATGAAGAGCATACGAAATAATATGAAATGTATCAAGATGACTTATTTTCCCGTCACGTATCCAACATCCTATTGTCTTCAATATAGCGAAAAGAATTTTAAGTCAAGTTCTGAATTACGTCCAAAGTTTGCGGTAGCTTTATATTTTAGTGTTATAGATGAGTCAAATAAATTATTTCTTCACCTTTAGAGCTCCTCAAAGTTTTTTTCAAAGTTGAGCTAAACTTTGCTTTTGATTCATGTATATCACATGTAACTGGTTTTCCTGAAACTTTAGCTACTAGTTTTAACGAGATAAAACCCGAACCGACCCGAGCATCCCGAAATCCAGAACAGTCTCAATTTCCGACGTAACCCCAAAATCTGATTAGACGAGAAATAACGAATCCTCTAAATATTTAAAAAACTCGACGACCCGAAAATCCGAACCGACCCGAATATCCCGAAAACCCGACTTGACCCGAAAACTTGATTTAACCTGAAAGCCCGACTCTCTCTGAATAATGAACGAAACACACTTGACCCGAAGACCCGAACCGACCCGAACATCCCGAAAAATCGGACTTGACCCGAAAATTGATTTGACCTGAAATCCTGACTCCATCTGAATATCGAACAAAACAGACGATTTGGAAACCCGAACCGACCCGAACATCCCGAATCGACCCGACCCGGTCCGAAGACCCGAGCCGACCCGAAAACTTGATTTCAACTGAAATTCAGATTCTATCCAAACATTGAAAAATGCCGACTTGACCCGAAAATCCGAACGGACCCGAACATCTCGAAATAACGATGTGACCCGAAAAGACCCAAATTTCGATCCAATATGAATATTATCAAAACCCAACTTGTCCCGAAAATCAGAATGGACTCGAACATCCCAAAAATTTGCCCACCTAATTCTTGAGCTAATTCGAACACCTCAAAATGCATGTGGAAAAAGAATAGGAAAAATTGGTGGGAAAAAAATTTTTTAAATGGGGTTGGAAAAACCATTTTCCATATGAAGATCGAAAAGCGGTTGGGAAAACCGCTAGGAAATGATTTTTCAAAGGGGACTTCATAAAGCAGTTGGAAAAGAGGGGGTAAAAGAATTTTCCAAAAAGGAGTTGGAAAAGCTGTCGGAAAAGCTGGTGGCAAACTTTTTATAATGGACAGTTGGAAAAAGTAGTGGAAAATATTTTCCAAAAGTAAGCTGGAAAAATATTTTTCAAAGGTGATTCAAGAAAATTTCGGAAAAATGGCTGGGAAAATTCAGGTGAAAAGTGGTTTGGAAAATAAAGTTGGAAATTGATTTCTGAAAACATAGTTGGAAAAGTCGTGGGTAAAATATTTTCGAAAGGCGAGTTGGAAAATTAAGTTGGAAAAGTGGCGGAAAATCTGACGAAAATCTGTAGAGAAAATGATTTGGGAAAAAGATGAAAGGGAGGGAAAAATAAGTTTGGAAAATAAAGTAGAAAAATTTAATTGAAGAAATTGCTGGAAAAGCCTTAAAAATTAAGTTGGAAAAACTTAGTGGAAAAATCGTTCGTAAAAAAGATACCGGAAAAGCGTTTTGAAAAGGAGGAAAATAAGTCTAGAAAAATTATGGAAAATGAGATCGAAGGATATCTGAAAAACTTTGTGATAAAAAAAAAATTTTCAAAAGGAGTTGAAGAAATAGGATAAAAAATTATTTTCCTAATCGCAGTTGGAAAAAGGGGTCAAAAAGGCATCGGAACATGGAAGTCATAATTTCATAACTCTAACTTAATTAATATCGATAAAATCAGAACTTCACGCTGAAAATAAGAATTGCAGTTTAAATATTGAATAAAGAGTGCCATTCGTTTTAAATATTCAAGTCATGGCTATGGATATAATTATGCAACGAAGACACAGATTTTTCAAGCTCTGAATCTGGAACACTCTTAAAATTTGCAGCTTCTTTCAGAATCAGGGACAATGATTCCCATTCACGATCGAATTCCAGTAAAGCATGAAATTAAATATTCAACGCCTCAATTCTCATCAGTGCCTTTCAAACCCCCTAAGATAAAATGCGTATAAGTTTGAATACTCTGCAAATTGTGCATTATTAAAATAATCTTCATTTTCAATGAACTAGCAATTTTTTGTTAATTTAACATTCTACTCCCTCTTTAATTTGAACCAATATTATATTTTACTAGGGGTGCTTCGACCCCCTGCGCGCTACGCGCTCCAGCCCTTATTTATTTTAAGTGTTTTTAATTTTATGATAGAAATTTAGATTTATTTTAAATAAATTTTATGGGGGTCAATATGGGTTCATGTCACGTGGGCTGTTGGAAGTCATGGGGTTGTTATATTGGTCTAATGGGGATATTATGGAAGTCTAATGGGGGTCTTAAGGGGTCCTATGGGATCTTACAAAAGTGCTATGGGGTCTTATGGGAGTCATGGGAATATTACAGGTTTCTCCTGGTGAGGTGGTTTGTGAGGTCTTATAGAAAACTTATGGGGGTCTTAGGGTAGTTTTATGGGATCGTATGAGGTCTTATGGAGTCTAATTGGTGTTTTATGGTGTCCTTTTGGGGTTTTATAGGAGTCTTATTGCGGTCAAAGAAAGCCTTATAGGGGTTTTACGGGGTTCTATGAGAGTCTTATGGGGGTCTTATGGGAATATTATATGTTTCTCAGAGGGATCTTATAGGGTAATTTGGAGATCTTATAAGGATCTTATGGGAGTATTATGGGTGTCTTATGAAGGTTTATAAGGTCCTAATGGGTGGCTTATGTGGGTCTTATGGGGGTTTCATAGGAAGACCCCATAAAACCATATGCGGGTTCTATGGAAGTCTCTATGGGGTCATTTTGGGGCCTTATGGGAGTCTTATCGGGGTCAAATTGAAGTCTTATAAGGATCTTATGGGGTCCTATGAGAGTCTTAAGGAGGTCTTATTGGAGTATTAAATGTTTCTCAGAGGGATCCTATGGGAGAATTATTAGGGTCTTGTAGGAGTTTTATGGAGTATTATTGGAAGCTTGTGGAATCTTATATTGGGACTACCTTAAGGGTCTTATAGCGTCCTATGGGAATCTTTTGTGATTCTAAATGTCTTATTGTGTTATATGGGAGTCTTATCTAGGTCTTATGGGGATTTTATGGGGTTCCATTGGGATCTTAAGGAAGTATTATGCGGTCTAATGAGGGTCTTCTTTGAGTTTTATGGGGTCTTATGGTGTCTTATGGGAGACTTATTATGTTCTATGGGAGATTTATGGGGTTCGATTGAGGTCATAAATAAGTATAATTGGGTCTTATGAGGGTCCTCTAGAAGTCTTATGGTGTCCTGTGGGAGTCTGGTGGGGTTTTTGGGGGTCTTATGGGAGTCTTATGGGGTTTTTATGGGATTCCATTGGGATCTTAAGGAAGTATTATGCGGTCTTATGAGGGTCTTCTTAGAATTTTATGAGGTCTTATGGGACTTTTATGGGGTCTTATGGTGTCTTATGGGAGTCTTATGTAATTATGAAGGTCTTCTTGTGTCCTATGGGAGACTTATGGGGGTTTTATGGGGTTCGATTGAGGTCATAAATAAGTGTAATTGGGTCTTATGAGGGTCCTCTAGAAGTCTTATGGTGTCCTGTGGGACCCTGGTAGGGTTTTTTGGGCGTCTTATAGGAGTTTTATGGGGTATTATTGGGAGCTTGTGGAATCTTATGTTGGAATTACCTTAAGGGTCTTATGGTGTCCTATGGGAATCTTTTGTGTTTCTAAACGTCTTATTGTGTCCTACGGGAGTCTTATGTAGGTCTTATGGGGATTTTATGGGGTTCCATTGGGATCTTAAGGAAGTATTATGCGGTCTAATGAGGGTCTTCTTGGAGTTTTATGGGGTCTTAAGGGAGAATTATTAGGATCTTATGGGACTTTTATGGGGTCTTATTAAAGTCTTATGGATTCTTTTAGGAGTCCTGTGGAAATTTTATGGGGTCTTATGGTGTCTTATAGGAGTCTTATGTGATTATGAGGGCCTTATTGTGTCCTATGGGAGACTTATGGGGGTTTCATGGGGTTTCAACTAGAATCTTAAGGAAGTGTTTTTGGATCTTATGAGGGTCCTCTAGAAGTCTTTTGGTGTCCTGTGAGACCCTGGTGGGGTTTTTTGGGGGTCTTATGGGAGTCTTATGGGAGTCTTATGGGGGTTTTATGGGGTGCAATTGGGGTCTTAAGGAAGTCTTATGGGGTCCTTTGAGGGTCCTCTAGAAGTCTTATGGCATCTCTTGGGAGTTTGGTGGGGATTTATGGGGGTCTTATGGGAATCTTATGGGAGTCTTATGGGACTCTTATGGGAAGCTTGATTTTTGAAACAGCGACTGCGAAATCTTTTTATAATATTGATAGATAATTTAAACTTTTCCGACCAATAGGAGAATTCTGATTGGATTAATCGGACGGTTTATTTCGGCAAATAGGGGTTGTAGCCATTGGGGAAGGTTCGTTAGCCCCCTATTCACCAAACGCACAATGGACCCTAAATTTCCGTTCCATTGCTATCTCTTATCACTTCTGTATATATGTACTACAGAGTTTATGGTTACGTGGCGTGCGAAACTTTGAAAAATTCCCAAGAGAATCGCTTGTTTCATAACAGGGTGATGTTTCGTTTGGAAACCCTCATGAATATTTAATTTCTGTTGCGGTTGTGACGAGTCGAGTTGGAGCTTGTATACAAATACAGCCACGAAACCACCTTCAAATCTTCTCCAAACATAAACATGTACCTACGTTTAGAACATGAAAACATGTGGGAGATTTATCAATTAAATTAATAATGAAATATAGTTATATACATAATAAATACTTAAACATGATAAAGATCGGTTTTTAATATTTTTAACCCGTTCAAAAGAACTAGAAAGTTGGTTTTTAAAATACAGTTAGAAAAACAGTCGGAAAATGAGTTGGGAAAGGAAGTTGGAAAAGTGGTAAAAAAGGATTTTAAAAACGTTAGTGGGAAAATTAGGTTGGAAAAATTGAGGGAAAAGTAAAGGAAAAGCTGTTGGAAAAATAGTGAGGAAAATTCGTGGATAAATATTTTGGAAAAAGGAGCGGGAAAATTGACTTTAAAACCGCTGTTAGAAAAGCGGTTTGAAAAAAAGTAAAAAGAAAATTGGAAAAGCGGAGGACAAAGAGTTGGAATAGTTGGTAGGAAAAATATTTTTCCTATAGGAGTTGGTGAAAGTGGTGAAAAACAGTTTGGAAAAATCTGTGGTCAAAATAGTGGAGAAGGAAAAAAGTTGGAAAATGAGGTGGAAAAACAGTGTTGGAAAAATTAGTATCTTTTCTAAAAGCTTTCTTTCAAAAGTTTTCCCAACTCGGTTCCAAAAAAATTTTCCGCTACCTTTTCCAAGCTATTTATCCAACGGCTTTTCCACTACTTTTCCGACAATTTTTCCAACTTAATTTTCCCACCATTTTTTCGAAATCTTTTCTTCGAAAAGATTTTCCAAAATGATTTTCCAAACTTCGTTTTCCTTTTTCTTTTTTTTTATTTGCTTCTCATTGACTGTATTTTATCGACAAACCAATTATAATATTTTATAATCGTTTTTCACACTCACAGATGTACATGTCGAAAGCGAACCACGCGGGAAGCACTACCGGAAGTAATGGTCGGCATTTTATTCCAGAGACCGGGTTTTCAGTGTCATTGGTCTTGGATAATGTCCAATCTGTTTGCAAATATCGACAATCGATATGCGCATTCTCCGTGACAAATATTTGCCAATTTCAACTTGAATCTTCTCAAGAAAAATCTTTTCCTACTTAGAACCGGATAATGGCCTGAGGTCTTTATGGGGTTTCCTACTAATTTTCCAACTTTATTTTCCGA
>UCOH01012743.1:0-18455 GCA_900474275.1 Synergus japonicus
TATATATATATATATATATATATATATGCCTCTCGGACATTTTCATAAATAAAGCTTCATATTTTCCGCTTTTTAGAGATGTTGCCGCATAAAAAGACAAGTGATGGAGCAAATGCTAATGTCTGTGTGTGCGTGTCTGTGTGAATAACTGTGCATTCTCCAAAGGGGTTTAAAACAAAGTCAGAGGCTTTCCTTTTAGAAACGCTGTCTACAACTAAAAGCACGAAGTGAGATCAGGTTTACTGAACCGCCGCGACATTGTAAAAAGAACTCACCTCTCACAACAATGAGGGTGGCGTCTGATTAATTACTGCTGTCCGCTAGCAAAACACAACATGAGTATAACGATGTCCGACAATTACCATTATTCAGCAGAATTATTCAGTAAAACCACCCTATCTCGTCTCTAATGATGTAATAATAATATGATGATATTAATACATAATATTTATGTATTAGAGGAAATAGTTTGTGAGAAGAGGAAATTTCTAGTTAGCTTTTATATAGTAGTGGAAGTTGTTTTTCAATGTCGTTTTTAAGATACCAACAGATTTGTATTTGTGGAAATGAACCATTAACCATGACACGTTTACAACCCTTTCTTGCGGCTGGTTGGATCGATTTCGAAGACACGAGGTGGTATCTCACTCAGCGAGGCCACTTTTTGTTACATCCGGGTTGTTTGCCCGCGGGATTCCGGCTTCTAAAACTTTACGTTCACCGGGTTATATACGGCCTGAAATAAACCAAGATGCGCCTATCTCTGTCCTTTGGCTCAGCACCCGACCCTCGTAAATTTCCCCCAGTCTGGGAAATAAATAAGTAAATAACAAATGCGCTCAAAGAATCTCAAACTTTCTTTTCTCATCAGATCATCATTATGATATTCTCGATTTTTATTATTATTATTATTATTATTATTATTATTATCATTATTTATTTGATATACTTTTCCTATCTAGCTAGCTGTGAGATTAAAGTTATAATAAATTAAAAGCAGTAAGACACACGCTTAACATAAGTAGTAAACGGCATCTCAACTTAAATTGCAAAGTTTAAAGAGCTTAGTTGAACTTTCAGCATTTTCCTTTACTTTGGTTGTCAAAGTCTTTAGAAGGAATAAGCGTGCTTAAGAGAAAACACCTGAGACTCAGTTTTATAGATACGTTTTTACTCTCATTCCAGATTCAAAGAGAAATCGTAAAAATGTCATGCTTGCGGAAAATTTTTAAGCTATAACAGTTTTTTTGACTGGGTTTTTCATTTACTTTTATTATATTCAAAATTCCAACGTTAAATATTCAAAGTTCCAACTTCTTTTTTAGTTATAAATTCCAATTGCGAAAATTGCAGTTCAGGAGTATTTTTTTAGAAACGAGTTTTTCCAGATAGAGCTTCTAAGAATAACACAGTGTTTTTCTAAATAAAAGACTTCCTGCAAGCGATTTACGAAGTGCAGCACGCAAATCAGTTCCAACAATCGTGTATTAAAGTAACTGGTTAGGTTTAACTCTTTTTCAATTTCTAAGAAAGAATGTGACACGGAGTTAAGCCTCATAACTCTGGCAAACTGAAACTACGGAGAACTACTTACTCGGCTGACCAATGCGGGTTGTACTACTTGCCTGATAATTACTGGTCGAACTACTGTCGCGTGCTGCTGAAAATTTATATATATATATATATATATATATATAGATCTTAGCTTACGTACTAGTAGTTTTCGAATAAAAGAATTATCTTAAATTGCATTGCATAAATTCCTTGCATTGAATCATTAAGTCATTAAAATACTTTATTTCTATATAATTTTTAATTTATCAAACCATTAACAAAGAAAAAAGGTAGAGAAAAGTTTCCTTATGTAAAAAGAAATAAATAAACTGGTGGCAAATGAATACTTCAGAGTTGTTTTAAACATAACAATTTTCCTTGAACTTTTCAATCAAAAACTGTAATCATGGATGAATACTAAAATATGATTAATAAAATAGGAGCATATTGCATGGTGGAAACTCATTTAAACCCTGAAATGGAACTTTTTATGCGTCGTAAATAACGTAAGTTATTTAGGATTTTTAGAATGGATCTACCATAAACACGCTTCGGGAATCTCGATAATTCTGCAATCTATAGCTATATATAAGAATGCAAGCGATAAAGTTTATGCTTCGCTGGGATGTGTTTAAAACGAATAATTAATGCAAAATTGCAAAATAAATGCAATCGTTATAAAATATTTTCTTTTCATCAATTATTTGGTAAATATGTGAACCGCTTACAATTCGTCGGTATTGTTTTGAATTTTTGACGTCTTGTTTGAAAAAGTTTCTAAACTTCCTAAAATCCAAAATTTTTATTTATTTAGTGATAGAAATTTACCTGGCGTTGATTGGGATTTTAAGAAATTTCGAAGAATCTAAAGAAATTATAAAGAGACTTTAAAGGATTGTATTTAAGGTTTTTTCAGAGATTGCACAAAATTTCCAAACATTTCAACTGATGTCAATAACGAACTTTGAAGAAATTTTGTAGATTTATGGCTAATTCTATAATAAATTTTATAAATTCTTCTTATAATACGAATTTCTTTCAATGCGAATGTTTTTCTTCAATGCAATATTCACCATAAAAATTAGAATTTGGATACCTTCAGAATATTATTCTTGACACGAAAATGTTTTCATAAAAGAAATGCAGACATATATAGACATAACTCCTTTGCATTTTCCTCGGTTGATTTATGTTGAAACTTATTGAGTCATTTCTACGTAACATGAACGAAGACGGCATCTGAACCTGAAGCAGATTATTTACCTTTCTTACACTTTCTTTGCGGTCGCTTTTTAACGGCTTTTCAGCAGCACTCGATTCTCACCCCAACGTTTCATATTGCCTCCTGAACTTTTCTGTTATTGAAACTAAGAGAAGCATTTTTTATCGTAAACTCCATTTAACGTCGAAAATTGACTGCAAACTTATCTTGGAAATGTCAGTTTCCTATACTTTCCATTAAAAAATTCTTAATAATTAAAATTATTCAAGTGATATGACTGAGAAAAATCATATGAAGATAAAATATGATGATATGATGATAAAAATCAAGGATGATAGATAAAATAGTTATAAAAAGATTTTTAATTCAGGGCCATCAAAAGTGTAAATTAAATTGTAAATTAAATTTTAAATTGTAGGCAAATTGTAAATAGTAGATTGTAAATTACAGATAATATATTAGCTTCATCATGTTGGAAAAATAGACATATTTGTCTTACCGTAATTTATATACAGATTATGAAATTGGCAATAAATCTAAATCTAAATTATATGTATTTAACATTGAGAAAGTTATATAAGTTCATAAATCTCGAGTTCCAATATTTTTATTCATATACATACATACATATATATATTTTTACATATACATACAATATTGATACTTAAATTGATTTTTCATTGAAAATAGTGATCGGAATGTGATCATTCTGAGTCAGGACGATGTGGTTTATTAATGTAATTGAATGGCGGTCGATTATGTTGAATAAGGTGTCCATATGGACCTGGATTTAAAATTTCGTCTGGAACTCCTGGTTGTTTTACTCTTACATCACGTGTAACGACATCAAAATGTATTTCAATCGGTCCCGTTCCGCGTGATACATAAATATTGCCATTTGGCAATGCATATACGTAACCTGTTGGTTTACTTGGTTCACGCGTTACATGAATAGTACGTCTAATAGTAGGAGAACTATTATTTATACCTCCACTTCCTTCTGCATTATGGCTCTGTGTACTTAATTCTGTAAAAAAATGATCAAGATGCATCAAGTTATTAACTCTATAAATACATACTCATTTTAAACATTTTTCATAAGTACATATAAGTATTTTCATATAAAGAACACTTTGTTTATTTTAGGCATCATTTAAATTTTGACAAGTATATATGAAAAGAAATAAATCTACATCTAGAAAAAAGTTTCTTTGGTTCAAAGAAAGATTTCTTTGATATAAGTCAAAGTATAATTTTTATATTTAATTCTGTAGGCTGACAATGAAAAATTGAAGCATGGAAGATTTTTGAAAACGAATAAGGAAATAATATTTACCAATAGAATTAAGAAACACCAAAAATGTGCAGAGTAGAGTTACCCAATTGATCTTCATTTTTTTTCTTTTTGATGAACGACAACCGCTTTTGAGTAGCTAATATATATACCAATTACGATCTGATTATTTAGCTACTTTAAATCTTTAAAATGTTTACGCCCTAGTAATTTCAGCGAAAAAGCTGGATGAATAAGCACATTTTTTTAAGTATATAAGATAAGAGTGGTATGGAAGAATTTAATGTTTGCGAAACCATCAACATTGTCAATTATTGCGAAACGAGTAAAGAATTTTCCGAGGTCAAAAATCAGTTTAATAAAGAACAAGTAACAATTTGTAAAGCTATTTTATTTCAAAGAAAAGAAAAGTTGAGAATTATTATTAAATATTACAATGTGCAATTATAATTGTAAATATTACAATAAAATAATAAGAAGTATTTTCAATATTCTTACACCAAAATTCAATAATTTAAATTAAATCTGTAAATAAAAATTATGTAGGGATGCCCGACAAGACAATATATTCGGCATGTTTTTTTTAAAAGGATTATTCTACTTTATAAGCTGAAGAAAAAAGCTATTTTTGAAAATTTTTTTTGAGTACATCATGAACAATATGGAAATAAATATTTTTAGGTATGATAAAACATGTATTAAACTACATAAAAGAATTTTTTTATTAACTTTATTTAATGTTTATATTAAAAATAATGATTTTGTGTAGGCTTCTCAAAATCAAAAGGGTAAACGGTACCAGGGACATCTCGGTAACGGCTAGCTGAAAAAAAAAACTAAAGTGGGTTTGCTTCAGTATTACTAAAACTAGGTCTGTTGCCTATAATAATTAATATTTATGAAAAAATAACAAAATGTCGGACAAAAATTAAAAAAATTAGTAAAAATGTTATTTTTTAATATATTATAGATAACAGACCTAGTTCAATATGTGTAGAATGTGTGGTTTAAATTTTATAAGGATCGGTCGAATAGTTTTCATAAAATCCTTGGTACCGTTTTAAAAACGCTGATTTGAGAAAAACGCGTTCAGAAAAATAACAATGCAATAAAATAAATAAAAAACAATTTTTTATACGTATTTTAAGACGTGTTTTATCATACCTAAAAATATTTATATCCATATCTTTCTTGACATACTCAAAAAAAATGTTGAAAAATAGCTCCTTTTTTTAAGCGTATAAAGTAGAATAATCCCGATAGTTGGATTATTAAAGGTATTTAGAAACACTCGAGGAAAACAATTAATCAATTTTTGTTTTTAATCAGCAGATACTAAAAAACCGAAAAAATAGATATGATTTACATTAATTTATAAAATACTTACATTCCCATATTTCCTATATTTCTTTTGCGCATCAAATTTTTATAACCTGCTTTAAAATTTTTATCACGGATTTTATGACGAGAAATACAATCTATCTTATCGTTTCATATATTTTATGTAAAATTTAGTATAATAAAAATTCTCAATATGTCGCAACTACCTAGAATCAATGAAGAAACTATCCAGGAAGTATATCAATATCATAACAATTGTTTAAAAATCTATTATATCTTATATAAAATCTTATATATCTATAAAAAAATAAGGGAGTAAAAATTGATTCATATAGGAATTGCCAGTAGTTCTTCAATTGATTCGCATTACATATGAATAATTTATAAAAAAAAAAAACACTTTTTAACTAAATTAATTTTTAGTATAATAACAATAATAAGTCGATTCCACCCTAAAAGTATCGCCCTTAAGTAAAAAAATACATAAAATATTCACTTTAGATACAGTTTTAATGGCTTTTTTTTCCTGCAATGTCATTTCTACATTTATTTATATGTCGAGATGGAGATTCTTAAAATGAAATAATATTATACTAAGATCTGTTTAAAATTTTTATTAAAAAAAATACTTTATTTCATATATATTTCCATACGATTATTTGGATGAGTAATGTTCACCTGAGAAGAAAATGAAAATAAAAGATAAGTGATACAGAATATTGAATACAATTTCTTTAGGCTTTTGAGACTCACCTCATTTTCCATTCCATATTTTACATTAATAATGGTATTTTAAATATGATATTTTATGTATAAGCTTTTTTGCTTCAATTTTCCGCTTAAATTCAACTTAAATCCGCAAATATTTTATGAAATTGAATGGAGCTGAAAAAAGAATAAAAGAATATCGTTATCAAGCTTTCTGTCTCGCAAAAATTATGTATTCCATTTAGTCATATAAGTTCTTGACATTATCTAATTGAAAAAAGGGGCAGCACTCTTTGCCTTTTTCTGACAATTTAGACAGATGGCGGCTGCCTCGCAAGCCTGCAAATGACACATATCGTGAATGTATATATATATATATATATATATATATTATATTTATAATATGTGTAAATAAATATATATGTAGCTTGCCAAAATAGCTGATATTTTCACCCAGAAATGAGAGGTTCAACAGAATACGACCAGAAAGAAAGAAAGGTGGAATGAGAGAGTAAGCAAGAGAGTAAAGCAAACGGTGGTTCGCTGATCGGGTATACTTTTGATAACGGCAACGTCAGCATCCCTTTGTTAAGAACAACTTTACTTCACTTCGATTTTAGCCGACAAGCTGAACGAAAATCAGATGATTGATGCTGGCATCGAAAAGCAACCAGTCGCATGACTCCAAGGGTTCATTTCAAACTTTATACTTTATGCTTTATACCTGCTTTACACCTTTTTGAACCGCTATCGATAAGACACTAAGTCAGTTGATCGCTTCAAATAAACGTATTTTCGATAGGAATATATTCAAATGCAAAAAAATAACTTTTAAAATTCCGTCTATCAAAATGTATTTAAATTAGTAAGCGTGGCCAATGAGTTCGATATTTTCAAGATATATATTTATATATATATAATTTTGCTACCAGTTTCATAAACATTATAACAATTGTATATTTTGCATAATTTCTGAGTTTATAGAATAAAATTCTCTATCTTATATTTTAGGCATTGCGTCTTCTTGAATATTATTAGAATAAATACAACTTAACAAAAAATACAAAATGAAAAAAACTTGTGCATGATAACCGGATTTTTCTGGACTGTTTCTCTAAATATAACTTTTTATGAGACCTAATTGATGAAATAAATAGTTACTTATTGTTAATTTATAAAAAATGTAAAGTAGCTTTTAAAATAATTTTCATATTTTCATAAACGTTATTCAAAGTATTTTGACTTTAAATAGTAATAGATAGAAGGTATCTAATATTATTTTACAAATAATACTACTAAAGTAATTTGAAACAATTTTCCAATTTTTTTCAATTTTTTGAACATATTTCAATATTCAATGATTTATGATCATATTTTCTCTAATAAAGACATAAGTAATAAGTACAACATGCTGGATAAACTGCTGTTGTTGATTCTGGCTGTGTTATCATCCGGTATTGGCGAGGTTGACATTTAACATGCAGGCATCTAAAAGAAATAAAAATTTTTATTGGACTTCTTTTTTCAGGTGCCTGATATTTTTTTTTACGTGAATTCAAAATATTGCAATATAACAAAAAATTTTCAGGAAGTTAATATATTTATTTTGTAGGCACAGAAAAAATAAATTTATATTTTTTTGGTAAATACAATTTATATTTTCTATCCATAATAGGATATTATGTGAAGTTTTGAAAAACTCACGGTGTAATTTGTGGCTGTCCCGATCCTTGACATACAACATTATTGCATGAATTTGGGTGATCTAGCAGTGGAAATACTCCTTGGGGACAATTAACTATAAAAAATTTTTAAATATTTAGAAATAAAATTCAGGGTTCATAGAATTTTTTATACTATATAAAATTACAGGACAGTGTCATTTTTTTATCCAGAAAATTATCAAAAGACATGAGAGTTAGTGAAATTGATAAAACATACCATAATTGTTCCTTTGTTCGGAAAAAGGCACCAACAAAACAAAACAAAACAGAATAATCAGCTTCATGTTGACGTGCTTTCAAAATTTCGTTGTACTTGCAACTGTACAGAATGGAGGAAAAGTTGTGCATATATATGCTCCTTATTTCAAAATCGAAAATTTTGCTACCAGTTTCATAAACATTATAACAATTGTATATTTTGCATAATTTCTGAGTTTAAAGAATAACAAGTCTCTATCTTTTTTTTAAGCATTGCATCTTCTTGAATATTATTAGAATAAATACAACTTAACAAAAAATACAAAATGAAAAAAACTTCTGCATAATAACCGAATTTTTCTGGGCTGTTTCTCTAAATATAACTTTTTATGAGACCTAATTGATGAAATAAATAGTTAATTAATATTAATTTATAAAAAATGCTGAAGTAGCTTTTAAAATAATTTTCATATTTTCATAAACGTTATTCAAAGTATAGTAATAAAGAGAAGGTATCTACTATTATTTTATAAATAATACTACTAAAATAATTTCAAACTATTGCTTTACTCAATTTTTTGAATATATATTTCAATATTCAATGATTTACAATCATATTTATTCTATATTACAACGGTAATAATCACAACATCCTGGATAAACGTCTTCCTCTTTTCCTCGTGCCATAATGTATGTGCCTTTGCATGTATTTTCCGGGCAACTAGAAATACAAATTCTTATTGGACTTCTTTCTTCGGGTTTCTGATATTTTTTTAAGTAAATCCGAAATATTTCAATATAATAAAGAAAATTTCAGGAAGTTAATATATTTGTTTCATAGACACAGAAAAAATAAATTTATATTGTTTTGGTAAATGCAATTTATATTTTCTATCCATAATAGGATATTATGTACTTTAAAAAACTCACTCTTGAACTAAATGTATTCCACGTGGAGAACATACAATATTCTGGCATGAATGTGGATCATCTGGCTGTGGAAATAATGCTTGGGGACAATCAACTATAAAAAGTTTTTAAATATTTAGAAATAAAATTAATGGCTCATAGAATTTTCCATACTATTTAAAATTACAGGACAGAGTCATTTTTTTACCCAGAAAATTATCAAAAGACATGAGAGTTAGAGAAATTGTTAAAGCATACCATAATTGTTCCTTTGTTCGGAAAAAGACACCAACAAAACAAGACAAAACAGAATAATCAGCTTCATGTTGACGTGCTTTCGAAACTTTGTTGCATTTGGAATTGCATACAATGGAATATGTTGTGCATATATATGCTCCTTATTTCAAAATCGAAAATTTTGCTACCAGTTTCATAAACATTATAACAATTGTATATTTTGCATAATTTCTTAGTTTAAAGAATAACAAGTCTCTATCTTATCTTTTAAGCATTGCATCTTCTTAAATATTGTTAGAATAAATACATCTTAAAAATTACAAAATGAAAGAAACTCGTGCATGATAACAGGATTTTTCTGGACTGTTGCTCTAAATATAAGTTTTTATGAGATCTAATTGAAGAAATAAATAGTTACTTAATATTAATTTATAAAAAATGCTAAAGTAGCTTTAAAAATAATTTTCATATTTTCATAAACGTTATTCAAAGTGTTTTGACTTTAAATATATTTATTTTATAGGCACAGAAACAATAAATTTATATTTTCTATCCATAATAGGATATTATATGAAATTTACGTTCCCGATGAATAACATATAACATTATTGCATGAATAATCGTAATCTCGCAGTGGATATATTCCTTCGGGACAATTAAGTATAAAAAATTTAAAAATATCTTAAAATAAAATTCAGGGTTCATAAAATTTTTAATAATACTAGCTACAAATAAGTGCGCGCTAAAGTGAGCGATTATTTTTATTTTCAATTTTACACATTTTTTAAATTATTAAATTAATAAAGCTATAAAATTAAAATAAACTTTTTGTATTTTTAAATAATAACAGAGAATAAAATTAATGGAATTATTTGGTCAAATAAAGATAATAATTTTTTATGATTTGTTAAGATTATTTAAAATTTCTTAAAGTCTTTCAAACTCTTATCAAATTCCATGAAATCCTTAAAAATTATGCAAAATATATTAAAAATTAGAATAATCGATCAAATTTTGCCAGACTAACTTTAAAATCCTTTAACCCCCATAAAATACTCTAAAACTCATAAAAATCTCGTAAAATCTTTTAGAATTCATTAGAATCTCTTAAAACATCCAAAAAAGTTTTTAAATCACTTTTTGATAATTTAAAAAACAGATCTTATACTTTTTTAATTCTAAAAAATACTATTGGCAACTATTTAAGATTATAAGTATCATAAATTGAATGATAATAATTATGAAGCATTTTTTCGTATGAAAACTAAAATCAATTTTCACTCACTTTTCAAATACTTCAAAAAATTTTGTATGAATCCACATAATAAAACAGAATTAATAAGTACAAAATAAATTTTAAAATGAAAACGATATTCATAAACGATTAGAATTAAAATTATACAATTAAAATAACGGTTGTAAACAGTAAATGTTAGCTGCTCAAAAGGATCTAAAATTACAGGATAGTGCCATTTTTTTATCCAGAAAATTATCAAAAGACATGAGAAAAAATACCATAATTGTTCCTTTGTTCTGAAAAAGACATCAGCAAAACAAAACAAAACAGAATAATCAGCTTCATGTTGACGTGCTTTCGAAACTTTGTTGTATTTGCAACTGTACAGAATGGAAGAAAAGTTGATGCATATATATGCTCCTTATTTCGAAATTGAAAATATTGCTGCCAGTTTCATAAACATTACAATTACATATTTTGCATAATTTCTTAGTTAATAGAATAACAAGTCTCTATCTTATCTTATAAACATTGCCTCTTCTTGAATACTACATTATAATAAATACAACTTAACAAAAAATACAGAATGAAAAAAACTCGTGAATTTTGGAAATTCAAGACTTGAAAAATAGACTAAGTTATTTCAGAAGGCAGGCAATTATTGATGGATTTCATTAGTAACCTTTTTCAAGCTTAAGGAAACTGCTGTTATTCTAAAGTTCAGAACTTGGTGTACATTTTGCATTTACGATTCTCATTACGTGAGATTGAATTTCTTTGTCTAGGGAATCACTAAAAAAATGAAAACCAAGGTCGATTCATGATTTCAATAGAAATTTCTAAATGAATGCTCGCTAATGCTTTTGTATATACCTCTTTTATTCTCATTCCGTGATTTTTCTCGAGGTAAAAATAAGGACGAAAGGGCAGGCCTTGGAAGAAAAACATTTAATTATACTTTCAAGAACCGCTGTGTGATATTAATGATGGTATTGTTTGACAGAGAAAGTATTTTTATGAAAAATTTAAATTTAAAGTAAACGTAAAGCATAAAAATTCATACTTTTCAGCAGCTAGTTTTAATCCGAAGTTTATTAAAATAAACAAAGGAATATTATATTTAAATATGAAATTTTACGTTCATGCAAGTTTTATATCACTTTTTACAGCGCTTCATACCTTTTTTATCTTTTCTTATTTTTATACCAAGTTTAAAGCAGATGGGTTCTTTATATGCAACTAACTAAGTAAGTTAATGCCTTCGAAGTCATTGTATAATAAAGCGATTTCGGGCATTGTTTATCGTGGCTTGCATGCCGGGCAAAAAGCCTGAGCTTAACTTCGTCGAGGGACCGAAAGTGAGCTGGCACGGGCTGGGCTTTTATTTGTAGCGAGCTTTTTTCAGGACCGTTTTTTTTCCGCTTCACAACTCACATCAGAAGAGAAAACAGATTTTACCGCTTTGCAAAGTTTCCACAAATTTTTTTCAACTTTATCGACATGCCACGTCCAAAGATCTGTTGCTTTACAAGAAAGTTATATTGTTTCGTTATTTATTCGTGCTAAGGAGAAAAATCAATAAGTGAACAAACTAATGAGTGGGAGCTAAAGGTTGAAAACTCGATCGATCGAGTAATATATACATTAACTTCTATTTTCCAGTCAGGGACATATATATATTTTCTTACATTAATTGTTTTTATGCGTTTACATTATTGCAATTTTTCATTTAGTAAAGTGATCAATTTTCCTAAAAGAAGAACAAATGTTTTGACTGAAAATGTGTTTTAGTTGCTGTTAGGACGAATAAAAATTTATTTCGAATAAATAAAACACGATTGGGGGGGAATAAATGGTCAATAAATTAGGAATTCCTTTGGGGTGCAATAAATCGGAAATTAGAGTTACTCCAATCATAGAATTGACTGTAAATAAAACTACTATATATATATATATATATATTTTCATCATTCTTGTGTATATCGCATTTTTGAATCAAAAGTCGAAATTTAACTGGCATGGGACATGAAACTCGATATCAAACGCAACAAAATATTGTTTCAACATCCATTTAAATTCATAAAGTTTTACTCTGGATTTAAATTTGTTTTTTTGTTACAAACACTGATCCAATAAGGCAGAAATTCAAAAAATGCAAACTTCAACATATTTCCGAAAATATCATATAAAATCTGCTTCTGCTTGTTTTAAGTAATTAGTAACTGGATATTTATAATACCTCATTCTTTTCTAAACGTTTTTGTTATAAATTGCTATTTTGTATAATATGCTGTCTGAATTTCTGCTTTATCGGATGAAAGCTTCCTTCATTAACGTTCTTCCAAGTTCCAGATAACGTTTCCTGGACAATTTTATCGGAAGATTCTTCCATTGGTATCGCTATGCGCAATCTAAGCTTACGTTATCGAATTTTGCATGAAATGCTTTTTAAAATGCTACTCATGCTTCCTTGGCTACTTTGCCTGCACATCGAGAACGTATTTGGAATTTAAAAGATATTTCTGAAGTACATTTTCCATCAATACTTTTAAATCGATAAAACGTGTTGAACTATTCAGATATCAGGTTTATCCTCTTGTTTGGAAATTTGAATTCATACACATAATGTTTTAAATGCTCATCGAGATATCTTAACAAATACTGTTTTTGGAAACTATCTTTTTCTATCTTTTATTATTTATTATTTTGTACACTGAGAAAAAACTACTCGGAAATTAATAAATATACTATTGAATCAATAAATCTCTTCTCTCTAAAGTTGAATTCAGTGAAATTTAACTGATTACCAGTAAAATTCCACTGATTTTCAGTGACTCTTTTCTCAAGGAAGAGATTCAAAAGTATATTTATTGATTTCCGAGTATTTTTTTTCTCACTGTACACTTTTAGAATCTCTTAAAAAATTGTAAAATCATTTCAAATGAAATCGTTTATAAAATCCTCTGAATTTTTTTAGCAAAACTTCTACAGCAAAAATGGGAAATTAATCGCGTTCGGATCAGTTGCTAGTTACATTTATAAAAAGGAACATAAAAATTTATAACATATGCTCATAAAAAGATTTATAATTTAAGGCCATCAAAATTCAATCCATATTATAAAAGAATGTAAATTAAATTATAAATTGTCTGTAAATTAAAGAAAATACATTAGATTCTTCATATTAAAAAAAAGTGGTTTCAATTATCCAAAAATATACATATTTGACTTTGTCTTGATGTGAGTTATATACAGTTTATGATATTGGCAACAAATTCAAATCTAAATTATATTTAACACTGAGCAACTCAGATAAATTAATAAAACTCGAAAATTGTGCAGAGTTCCAATGTTTTATTTCATATACATACATATATGTGTTATATATACAATATTCATATTTAAATTGATGTTTTATTGGAACTATTTATCAGATTGTGATCATTTTGATCCAGAACGAGGTGGACGAGGTGAACGAGGTGAACCAGGTGGATCAGCAAAAGTGAATGGTGGTGGATCATATCGAACCAGATGCATATATGGACCTGGACCTATAACTACTTGTGAACCTTCTCCTTGTCTTACCTTTGCTATACGTGTAGTGAGATTATACTCTATTTCAATTTCTCCCGTTCCGCGTGACGGATAAATATTACCATTTGGCAATATATATGCGTAACCTACTGGTTTATTTGGTTGATGCATTACATGAATCATTGTACGTCTAGGATGATTATTACTACCTCCACTTCCACTTCCACTTCCACTTCCACTTCCTCCTGCATTATTGCTTTGTGTACTTAATTCTGTAAAAAGACGATGAATTTATATTTGAAAATCAAAGTTTCGAATACAGAATCAAAAATGGTAAATCGATATGTTTCCAGCTTCCTCTTGTATCCAAGATTAAAACACTCAGTGTGAGTTTTTTAGAAGAATAATTTTTTCCGTGGACATACAATTGATTGAATTATTTAATCCCAGGCCTCAATTTCAGATTTGATTAGAAAATGAAATTACTTAATTTATAAATTTATAGAATTTATATATTTATAGATTTATAAAATATACACGAGTATAAGTTTTGAGAATTAATAAATCGAAGGAAATTATACTTACCAATAGAATTAAAAAACACTAAAAATGTGCAGAGTAGCGTTCCCGTAAAGATCTTCATTCTTTTTTTTTTTATAAACAGAAACTGCTTTTGATCAGTTAATATATATACCAACCGCGATCTGATTATTTAGCTTTTTGTACGCTTGAAAATTCCTCCGCCCCGTCAATGTTTAAAGTATTATTTTATTATTTTCAACTGTTTATAGCCATTATTTATAGCCTATAAGATAACATTGGTAGAAGAAATTTACTGTTTGCGAAACCTTCAGAATTGTCAACTAAATTGCGATATGATTAAGACTAAAGAATTTCTAAAGTCAAATATAGCAGATTGATAAAAAACAAGTTAGTAAAAATTTCGTTGTAGACTGCGAGTTTTAATAATTTATCAATTTAAAGCTATTTTGTTTCAATTCAACAAGTTGAGAATTATTATTAAATATTAAAATGTCTGCATAAATTATATTTTTTTAATTTATTTTAATGGCTGAATTATTATTGCAAAAGGAATAGAAAAATATTAATTTGGATAGACGAAGAATAAACAGAGAAAATGGGTGGATAAATTTACAGATAGAAAAGTATAGACGAAGATAGATAAAAGAAATACAGAAAGATAGAAAAATTACCATTGAAAATAAAACAGATTATCTTGAATTAAAAAAGAGATTCAAAAAGATTGGCATGAATAAGAAAATATATTTTTGGATACATCTTTTATTTCCATTACAATCCTGAAGATAGAAAAAGATTGAAATTCTTTCATTGGGCTAAAGTTTCACGCGACTACTTAGACGAATTTTTTTCTTCTTCGATAATTTCGAAATATTTTAAACGATTTCAATAGATATAGAATAATTTAAAATAATTTCAAGATGTTTAAATACGTTTTAAGTGACTTTAAGGATTTTCAATGAATTTCAAATGAATTTAGGAGATTTTAAGAATTTGAAAGAAATTTCAAGACATTTAGGGGATTTTGAGGAGATCTTAGGATATTTTGAGTAATTTTAGGGAATTAAAAGGGATTTTAAAGAAACTTTAAAAGATTAAGAAAGATTTTAAGTGATCTTCAAGGATTTCAAGATCAAGAGATTTCAAGAGAGTTCAAGAAAACAAGGGATTTTAAAAAGAATTAAAGCATAGGAATTTGAAGAAATTTGCAGAGATTTAAAGTTATTTAATAAATTCCAAAGGATTTCGGAATATTTTAAACTATTTTAAGATATTTCAAATGTTTGTATTAAATTTCAGGGAATTTCAATGGATTTTAAATGAATTCAAAAGAGTTTAAGAATTTTCAAGAGATTTCAAGACAATAAAATGATTTTAAGCAAAGAATTAATTCTAATGAAATCAAATTTGTGAAAATCAGTGAAAGTTCTTGAAATCTTGTGAAATCCCTGAAAAAATCTTATGATAATCCTTTCAACACTTTGAAAAATCCTCTTAAATCCTCAAAATTAATCAAAATCTCTTTTAGCATTCTTTAAAATTATCTAAAATTCAATAAATATAAATTTAATAAACTAAATCTCTTCAAATCCCTTGAAATTCCTTAGAACCACTTATAATATTTTGCAATCCTTTAAAATCTCTTTAAAATTCTTTAAAATTTTCGGCAATGCTGGGTATAAATTTCTGCCAGTGAATAAATAAAAATCGTGTTTGGGAACTTTTTTTTTATATATTTTCATTCCAATAAATGTAAAAAAATAAAAAATCGTCAGACTGGACGTCTGAAACTTTAACTTAATACTTCCTTCTACCTTTTTTACCTTCTTACTATCTTTATAATTTATTTTCTGTCTTTTGTTTACTCAATAATAAAACAGGGAAGGGGTTGTTTTCC
This sequence comes from Synergus japonicus, assembly GCA_900474275.1. NCBI lineage: Eukaryota > Metazoa > Arthropoda > Insecta > Hymenoptera > Cynipidae > Synergus > Synergus japonicus. The sequence continues at coordinate 16,396 of UCOH01012743.1, forward strand.
ATATTTACATCAACTGCAGAAAATTCTGACCACATTACGAATGCCCTTTGGGAAAAAGATGTTTGTTTTTGCACGTTCGTAACGAATTATGCTGTTACTTGTTTGAAAATTTGAATGTGACAAGCGCTTGGCGGCTTGGTGTAGATGAGATATATATCACTCGATTGTAAAACGCGTCATGGGAGATTCGCGTTGAAAAACGAGAAATGAAAATGGAAATGTCCCTGTCAGTGTTATCGCTCCTGTGATACTGGACTCGCACCTCCGGCTATTGCGGGACGTTATCGAGTTTTGTTGCCACACTGAAAACCACCCTTTGTCAACCGTTCATCGGTTGGCGTTTGCTTAATTCGATTTGCTTCTTGCCGCGACCTTTGTCCCCTTATACCGGAGAAAACGGCCTCGCACACTCGAGAATAATTGAATTAACCGCGATGACCTTTTCAATGTTTTACACGGAATTGGGGAAGATTACGAGGAAACTCAAACTCTGGTATCTCACTGCGATTTATAACGCCTAGGAAACGTGAGAATTATAGAAATGCTGAGTTACTTCTCAGCAGACTTTAAAAATTCTATTAATTTTGATGCTTTTCATTTTAAATTGCATTAAACGTTATATATAATGTTATATATTATATTATATAGAAAATTCCTGATATTTGAAGAAAATACATTAATTTTTTGATGGGAAAGAGTAGCGAAGATTCTATTACGGAAGATCGGTATTCAACCAGCAGGTAGCTCTCCATGATTTTATGGGACTTTAATCAGTGCCAGCCAATCAGAATCTCTATCAAGTCGTAAGGAAGGCCGTATAGCAGATTTATTGTCCCTTTTGCTCCTTTTACTGTCCCTTGTCTTCATTCCAAATTTTACCTATTTCAGAGCTATCTGCGGTTCAGAGATTTAAAATAATTTATTGTAGAGGTATTTTCTCTAAAAATACTTTTCATATTGCACTGAAGTTTCAGACGTATTTTCTGACGAATTTTTTTGTTTCCATTTTCTTGTTTGTAATATCCAAAAAATAGAAACCAAGGTACAGAAACCTTTTTTTTATTTACTGATGCCATTTTAGAATAAACAAAAAAAAAAACCAAATAAATCAGAATTTTTAATTTTTAAATTATAAGAACTTGTAATTCCTCGTCTAATTTCAGGAATCTTAATAAGATTCATAAAAATCCTTTAAATTTCGTAAAATCTTTTAAAACTACTCAATGTCCCATGAAATCTCATTAAATTATTGAAAATCCCATAAAATTCCTTCACACTTCTTAAAATTACTTAAATTACTCAAAGTCCCATTAAATCTCTTTAAATTCCTGAAAATACACTGAAGTTTTGTAAAATCTATTGGATCCATTCAAAGTCTTTAAAACTATTCAATATCCCATAAAACATCGTAAAATTCCTTAGAATTACTCAAAATTCAATTAAAAATGAATAAATCCCTTAAAGTTATTTTTAATCCTGTGAAATTTCATGAAATCTCGTAAAATTCCCATACAATAACTTAAAATCCCTTCAACATCTTTTAAAATCTTGTGGAATTCCTTAAAATTACTTATAATTACTTAAAATCTCAATATAATCTCATCAAAAACTTAAAAATTTCTGGAAATAAATATTCTTCAAATTACTTAATATCTCATAAAAAATCTTAAAGCTGCTTAAAATTACTTAGAATCTCCCAAAATATCATCAAATCTCATAAAATTACTTAAAATCTCATTAAATCATTTAACATTCCTGAAAATCCAGTAAAATCTCGTAAATCCCTTGATTTCGTAAAATCCTTTAACATTTCATAAAATTCGTCTTAATACCGTGAATTCATTTAATATTTCTAAAGTCTCAATAATCCCATGAAATATCATTAAAATATCTGAAAATTCAATGAAATGTCGTAAAATCCCTTGAAATCCTTAAAAAGTCCATCACATTACGTACTTATAATAAAATTCCACAAAATATCATTAAATCCTTTTAAATTTCTTTAGATTTAATTTATTCAATGAAGTAGCAGTAAATGGTAAAATTCCTCAAAATTTCTA